>JALIGW010000005.1:39675741-39740741 GCA_023053685.1 Diadophis punctatus similis | reverse complement strand
AAAAGAGAATATTAAGAAGTCTCTTCAGATCACATTAAAATGATACGAAGACCATTTTAATGAAAAGATGAGTCTTCAACAAATAATGGAACTGAACTTGTGAAGGCAAATGCTGCTTCCTAAAACAGGGAATTCTCCATACAGGCATCAGAATATATGGGTCATCACTCCATTTGCTTTACCCATAGGTAGAACTGTGAACACCTTGGAAGCGCTCAAGGACTGAGTTAAGACATACCAATAAAGGTATTTCAACCAAATCCTGGCTGCCAAGCCATATATAGCTTTGTAGGTCAACAATAACATAATAATTGGAAATAAATGTGCCGCCAATCAAATCAGGGAGAATTGAGGTAATATGACTCAAATGTTGTGTGCAATTCCAGACTTAAATAGTGACTGTCTATTGCTCTAATATATCAGAGGAACAGCATGGAAAAATGTCTGCAATTTTGTGTGTTGCTTAATGGGGGCATCTGATGATGCTATTGGAACAAATCTGGAGGCAAAGTAGACATTTGGGCTTGTTGCAGCGTCTGGTTCTTATGTTAGCATCATTTCTTATTGTTTCTTGTTATTTGTGAGAATTTGTTTCAGGTTGGGTGGTTTTAGAGAAATAAACAATGTATTGTGTATGGTGGGGGAAAGCAAAATTTAACTCTGGGCCAATGGATTCAACCTTTGTCTATTTCAGTCACAACTGGGCATAGTTAATACATTTCTGGTACGAATACATTGAGAAGCACTAAAGAGACATTATTTTGTCCACATCTGAGCTTTTGTTATAGGAAAAAGTACATTGTGTGTAAAATTCTGAGTCTTTTTAATAGAACTTATTTAACATATATTATTAATTTAAACTGTGTTATCTTTGTTAACCCAATAACATTGAGAATAATTAAGAGTGAAAATTATCAATAAGCTATCACACTATGTGTTTGCTTTGCATTCCCCAAATCTATTACAAAGTTCTACATCCTTCATTTATTTTCGAAAACAGGATCTATTCACAGTTGAAAGCAAACATGGAGACTATCAGATAACTAGTGTTCTAGTTCTGAAAAGCCAGCATACCTCCATTCTCAGCAGGGTTGACATATGACTTAACAGATTCTCTCTCTCTATATATATATAAAGTTACATGGAGTTCTAGTAAATCAAACACAGCTTCTGAAAGCCAATATCAAAACATGATTACTTAGATTAAAGTTGAGTAAGGACAAATTTTTTCCACGTAAAAGGTTCCAGGTTCAGTCCTGGCATCTCAACATAGCACTTGAAAATCTCCAGGTGAAGGCTTTGGAGGGCCACTGCTATTTAGTGCTAACAGCATTGGGCTAAATGGATCAATGATCTAACATAATATAAAACAATTTCCTGTGCTCCAATATATTGTAATGCTACTATTGCCTTGTATTTACTTTTTCAGCTCTCAGACAATCTTCATGAACTTTAGGGGTGGTTACAATGGCCAGAAGGACTTGCATCCATTATAGCCCTTCTTTAATGACCCTGATTTTGCATTCACTAGAGGAGGAGGAGGAGGAGGAGGAGAGATACTGCTTACTATCAGAGAAGTACTGAGATGGGGAACTTCACAGAATGTTAAGGACCTGTAAAATTTAGCTCCAGGCCTTTTTCATGTAGAACAAAATATTATGGCAGTAAATAGTAGATTTACAACAAAAGAAAACAAAAATAAAAGTTAGCACTTCAAAAATGACAAAATGCAGACTGATGACAGAAAACCAGTCTATTGCCCTAAGAACAATAATGCAAATATTCTAAAAAGGATGTTTTCATTTAAATTATTTCACCAGACAATTATTTTTTTATTTTATTTTTTTATTTATTTTGTCAAGCATGTATATCAGTGATGGTGAACCTTTTTTTCCTCGGGTGCCGAAATAGAACGTGTGTGCGCTATTGCACGCGCGTGCGTGCCCACACCCATAATTCAAAGCCCCTCACTTGCTCCACCCTCCTGCACATGCGTGCGCGACCCCCCCACTCCCCCATTTCCTGACTTCCAGTGGGCCCGATGGGCCCATTTTTCACCCTCCCAGGCTCCAGAGGCTTTCTTGGAGCTTGGGGAGGGCAAAAACGCTCCCCCCTGCCACCCTGGAGGCCCTCTGGAGGCCGAAATCGCCCTCCCAGAGCCTCCACATGAGCCAAAAATCAACTGGCGGGTACGCACATGCGCACTGGAGCTGAGTTAGGGCAACGACTCGCGTGCCGGCAGATATGGCTCCGCGTGCCACCTGTGGCACCCGTGCCATAGGTTCGCCATCACTGATGTATATGAATACAAACAAAGTATAAGCATTAATATGAATATTTAAAGTACAAGCATGGTTTTGAGTACATGATATTTTATGAAATACATGGGGACTTTAGGACAGGGACAGTAGGCACGCTAGTGCCCCTTCAATTAAAATTATTTTAATATCTGAAGAAAGAAAAATATATCTTTATTATTATTACATATTATCTGTCTTTTTGTGATATGAACCACTGACAAAATGTCATTTAGCACTTGGAGGGCTAAAAGAATATTGTTATTTATTAGCTGTTTTCCTATATACTAAATATGTTGGAGTAGTTTATTATTTGAACTTTTCATGTTGCTAACCATTTGTAGTGTTGGGAGTATAAATAATGGAAAAAACCTGATTGTTATTCTTCTCTTTTTTCCTTTCTTCACTGCCTGATTTAGCAGAAAAATATTCTGGCATGATTTGGCTCCCCTTTTGTTGATCCTTAGCCTATCTCTGTTTTCTCTGTTTTCAGTTACTGCAGTCACCACACTTCTATTTAAGGTAACAAGTAAGAAGGTTGCGAAGCAGTTTTAGCTCCTGTTAAGGCACCAGCTTAGAATCCAGAAAAAAATGAATTCGAGTGCCATCTTATGCACAAAGCCAGCTCAGTGACCTACAACCAATCATTATCTCTCAGCACAAGAAAGAAGGCAATGGCAAACCAGTTGCCATTTTCTTTGAAATCTTGCAAAGGAAACATCAATGGGCCTTACCTCTCCTCCTTATTTCCTTTTCTTCTTCTCTGCTCTACCTGAAAACAAAATTCAGAGATGCAGGCCTTTCCTTAATAAAAGGACAAGGGCAACTATCTTGTGTTTTTGGATCTCAATCAACTATATTATTTTTAATAGACTTACTTACATATCAGCATGTACTGTATGTGCTGTTAAACATGGAACTCATGAGTGAATGGGTTACCTGAAACCTTTCTCTACAAAATACGAATTTAAAAACCCTTTCATATATTTATGATTCATGCTTGGGGTGACTTATTCTTGGCATTAAAAGGGAGCCCTTTTTCAAATGCCAATATAATGTCCTTAGGTAGCTAAAATAGAGGACATTAACAGGCTGATGAAAATCTACCTTTTTGTACATTAAAACTATTGAAATCTGTAATGGATGGATCTATGGGCTGAAAAAACAAACAAAAGCTGGACATATTTAATGGTCGTAGTATTTGGAGTTTTGTTAAGAAAAATAATTTTAAGATAATATGATTGGGAAGAGGACATATCTGGCTGTTCAGGTTCCTAAATAGGAACATTCTAGACTACAACATTTTCTTATAGGAACTGTTTGATAATAATAACTTCCTATTTATATTGTACTGTTTGTTATAAATAATGGCTGAAGATAATAAAGTTCTGCAACTATAGGTACTTGATTATTTTATTGGCATCAAAGCAATGATAAAATATAAAGAGTTTTGGTACACTGTGAACTGAAGCAATCTTATCAAATAGAACCAATGCTTTAGCTGACTGTGTCAGTTGATATCTCAATCTTCTTTATACAAAGCTGCCTTTGACTAACCAAGTTGAAATTACTTGATGCAATCATACATTTTACAGTTGTAGGAATTGAGAGACAGGGTACATTTTCTACATCTCCCCATTTGATTCTCACACGGGGAAGGCTTGGACTCTGTTCCAGTTCTCTGGTTATGTTTGCATAACATCCTTATCTGGATTCAATTAATTTTGATCAATGATCAGGAAATTGCATTAAAGCATAATTTTTAAAAAGTAAAACTACAGTACCTTGCTTAGACTTAAACTGTTGCCTCATTTTCGCTATCACAACACAATATTTTGTTAGTGTTCATGTAACAGATAAACTCATATTTGAGAGCAGAAGATTCATATAGTAATTATTCATTCTTCCTGGGTATTGATGCCGCAGGGGTAACAACATGTAGTTATTAGGAATATCCCTATATATTAAAATTACACTATAGTAGCACTTGAGAATGGCTTCTATCTCTCAAACTCCACATGGGCTAATAAAATTTTAGAATGCCTACTCTACAGAAATACTGAGGGAAAGAAATTGTGCCTGGCCTTGAAATTGTTTTTCTTAACCTAGGAAAGTTAGGAGTTAGGCATGCAAGTCTAAATACATCTTTCAAATTCAGCACACCATTTTATTAGTCTCCCTTTGGGTATTTTTTTCAAACTATGACTGAAGTTGCAGTCTAACACTAGGCACCAGGATTGGATCATCTCCCACATCTCTCTCTCTGATATTGTTCTTTAGGACATTAAAGAATATCTGCTCAAGAAAAATAATCCAAAAGAGGATTGGGTACAAGAAATTGGTTTCTTCTTGGTGGTTTTAAGCAATCATTTTAAACTATGGGAGCGGTGTTGCATTATATTATATCTTTTCTATTTTGGACACACACCTTTTCTTCTAGTAGTGTCTCATTCACACTCTGAAGTTTTAACTATTCTTTTCTACTAGCAAATTCTTATATACCTGGTACAGATACTGTATATTAGCTGCTGTATTGCTTCTTAACTAGTAACTTTAAAAAGTCTTTTGTTTTCTCATTTTATCTCATGGCAAGTACTGTACAAACATCATTTCTAAAAGTTAGGAGTGGGAGTGATATCGAAGATATAAAAGGTCCTGTAAATTGACGTTCAAGCTTATGTTCACTCAAATCTAATGGAAGCTTTATAAAGAATTTTCAGTGTATGGGCTGTTTTAGTGTCAGGCTAGCACTATCTGCTGTACTCTTCAAAACAGGTAAGTCTTTATCTGGAATGTATATTCTTGTAAGTACAGTGGGCAAGATAGATGTTAGATCAATTGTGTCCCATCACACAGTAACTTGGTTGTCTTCCTTTGTCTTCAGATACAAATTTATGTTCTTTGCCTTTTCAATTGATCATTCCAAAGAATTAGGAAATTTAGATATCATATTTACAATCCCCAACATTGTTTAAATAAATAAGCAAACCCCTATATTTATACAATGGACAATCAAAATTTCTTTTCAGATCCTTTAGTTGTGGATAAAACAGACAGGTGATTAATCTGTGAAGTTAGTCCTCAGGGATGTTTATAATACATTCCTCACCTTTTTCAGAGCTAAGCTATGGTGGGGAAAAAGAACACGCTTGCTAAAATATTTAATTATTCATTTCACTTAAGTGTTTGCAGCCTTTTTGCAAAAGTGCAGCATTGAGATGACTCCAGTGCTTTTCAGTAAAGCATTGCAAGTCCAGGTTCTCATTTCAAAAGGAAAACGGAAAGACAGATGGATAGTACTTATTAAACAGCCATCACTGGAACCAATATTTTACTCAGGAAAGTCTGCAAGGGGAAGGATTTTTTTTTTAAAAAAATGCATTCCTAAAGAAATTTGGAAGAAAACTACCAGCTCTCTCATGATCATCTTCCTAATGTAAAATATGAGAGCTGTGGGAAAGACAGAATTACCTGTTCAAAACCAGTTGATGTTCCAAGATACCAGAAGTTAGAGGATGCCAATTTTTAATTTCTATCAGTCGCATGGAAACTAATATTAAGCAGCAACATGAATACTCTGGATACTGAGAAGATATCCAGCTGCTGCATCTTCCTGGAACCTCCTGTTGAGACAGCTGAGTTAAAACATTGCAGGCATCTACTGATTTCATCAGAATATAGCCACAAAATCAGGTAATCTGACAAACATTATCTTATTGTTTGGAAAATTGGGATGTTCTTTTCCCCCAAAAACAGGATTTCCTAAGTAAAAAAGTTTAAATATATTCAATCTTGGGGTCTTTATGAAGAAACATGATGGATCTTTTATCCACCTCTAGTGTTGCTCCACTAGAGTAGCTCAGTCATTCCTATCACTTCAAATCTCCATCGATATTCCAATAGAGAAGCTCAGAAGCAACCAAGTTCTAACAGAGTTATAGTCTGCAATGAGGTCTGTTGATAGAGGAGATCTGTTTAGAGAACTGAATTTAAAATATCTGTTGATATTTAACAGAAAAACAGTATTTTCATCAGCAATAGTGTATCTATAGCAATTATAAGACAAATGGCCGCAAGGTGGCTGAGGAAAAGAAATCTCCATATTTTTCTGGCAGAGCGTGAGATTTTATTTTTATTTCTGCATGTTGTATATAAAGCTACTGCATTCTGGAACATATCTGTTACACTCTCAAATTTACAGAATTATTTCTGGATTTTATTAATTTTTCACACACTTTGGCATGGGTGGAGATATACA
Source organism: Diadophis punctatus similis (assembly GCA_023053685.1). Lineage (NCBI taxonomy): Eukaryota > Metazoa > Chordata > Lepidosauria > Squamata > Dipsadidae > Diadophis > Diadophis punctatus. The sequence goes on along the minus strand of JALIGW010000005.1, from coordinate 39,734,186 downwards.
GTGGTGATGTCGAGAAAAAAATGAGCATTCTCAAGATTCAGGCTGCTGTGCAATACATATTTATCTGGAAATAAATCCAGGTCAAAAAAACCGCTAGATTTTCCCCCTAAATAAATATAATTAGGTATGTGTTGCTGTTGTTGGATCTTCTACTATTAAGAGATTAGTGTGCTTGTATTGTAGCATTGTTTCCGAAAGGATAGCAATAGGCTGGTTCATGAGCTGGTTAATAGCTTACACTACATAATTCTTAATGCATTTTGAGGTGGAGAGTATATGTTTATCTTCCATTTGTAGAAAGCCCATAAAAGAATGATGAGAGTTTTCCCCAGGGAAATGTTTTTGAGAATAAATCAGCTTAGTTCTATTCAAAAGTGTTCTTAACACAGATTCTTATATCACTGTGTAACACCTATAAAGAGTTATACCTTCCAGCCTAGGAGAAGAGTAGTTGAAAGTTTTTAGTAGCAACAGGAAAGTAGATTTTTGTGTGTGCAGTAGTTCTCATGGTAGTAGAAAATGCATGACTAATGTTGTTTTCACTCATATCAAAAGCCTAAGAAGCAGTCAACAAGATGAAAGAAATCCAGATGTGCTTGTGTGTCGCCTGTCTATTTGCATTTGGAATATTTTATGAACTGTCCCAAGAACCAGATTGCTTCTTTTTCTGCAATCCAATTTCCAAACATTTCCTGAGGCCCAATGATGTCATGGCCCATGGCAGAAGTATCATCTTTCTGGAGACAACTGATCATCTGCAACCTTCTCCACTTGTTTTATGTTCTGTAGAATCTGCTGCCAGAGTTTATCCAGACAGGCCCATCATTTTCTTTATGAAAGGACTGGACAACAACACATTGCCAGATATAAAGTCTTCTTACCCCTCACTTTTCTTCTTATCAACTATGAAGAATGTTTTCCTTTTTCCTCTTCAGGAGGACGTTTTATTCCAGGACACGCCTCTATTGTCATGGTATCTTCAGGTAAGATGGGAAGTGGGAGTGTTTTTCTGGATAGCCAGAGAAAAGGACAACATTAATTCCAGCTGACCTGGTATGGTGACTCTGTTATTGCTCTTGCATTTATCAGAAGAAACACTCTCCACTGGGAGTTGTGTTTGACTCCAGCCCCATTCACTCAGTACTTAGAGATCTGTAAACATCTCTTCCTTAGTTTTTCAACTGTCACATGATTTTACTACTTATGGAGTCTTAATTTTATTCCAGGCGTTTAATTCTTTATATTCTATATTATACATTTTGTTAGCAATCTTAAGTACTCACCAGAAGAGAAAATAAAATATATATAAATCAAATACAAAATCCATTTGGAAGTTTCTCCCCTAGTGTAGACCATGGCAAAAGAATATTACTCACAATGTATTTATATGATATGCTACAAGAAATTTTCTGTGTTCTTTTCTTTAACATTAAGTGTACCTTGTACTCATAGTACAGTGTGGCGGGATTATTCTCTAAGACTGTAGTTTATCCACAGCACTTCCAGGAATGACTGTGAGGCTACTCTTTTTTAAAAAAAGGTCAATCTTGATTCAGAATACTTTCCCAAACATAAAAGTTAGATGGAAAGTGTTTTACTTGATCTTCACTGCTCTGTTTAAGAGTAAAGAAATAAAGTTAAGAGGTTGCCTGAATTCTGCAAAATTAATTCAACATATCAGGAAATAACCACATTGGCTCTCCATCCTTTGAAAAAATATTTTCTAAGAAAGAAGCCCATCACCAGGTCAGGCTATTAATATAAACAGCAGCAGCTCTGCAGGTTTTTTAGGAAAGAGGCTTAAGCATGATCTAATTTCTGACTCATTTATAAGGAGATAACAATTGGATTTGAGATATTTTATATGTGCTTGAAAAAAGCTATCCACACTAAGGATGAAGTAATAAAACATTATGCTATACCTTGCTAAGGACATTAAAAGAACAATGTGAACATTTTTTCCAAAATCTTTAATTTTTTGCTTAATATATCTTTATTTGGGCCTGGTTTTCACCCTATGTAGACTATTGCCTTTAAGTTAGTAAGACTTGCATTCTGAACAAATTGCAGCAGTATTTATGTACTGATCACAATAGGTTTTGTTGCTTAAAGCTTTCAGAGAATATTAAGAAAATACAGAAACAATCAGTATAACTTATATTAGTGGATTCATTATATATTTTTAAAAAACATACTTTGGTTAGCACAAATACACACACACTCACACATCATGCAACATCTTGTTTAAGTCAGAATATCAGGGATAAATCTTATATATACAGTTTAACATATCACATCCAGAACTTGAATCTGTAACATCTTAGGCAAGTTGTACTATATGGATATGATTTCTTCACTGCAAGAACCAGAAATATTGCTTTATCTTAGCTAGTTGTTATGCCTTGCTTATGTGTCGATTTTGAATTTTTTCAGGTCAATACAACAAAGGAGAAATATTGGGCCTATATTATTTCTGATGCAATCAGACTTGCAGTAGTGTGGAAATATGGTGGAATTTATATGGACACTGATGTTATTTCCATCAAACCTATCCCAGTGGCTAATTTTTTGGCAGCTCAGTCTTCTCAGTTCTCCAGCAATGGGGTCTTTGGTTTTCAGCATCATCATTGGTTCATCAGGGATTGCATGAACGATTTTGTTCATAATTACAATGGAGACATCTGGGGAAATCAGGGACCTTACTTATTTACAAGAATACTAAAGAAACAATGCAATCTTAGAAATTTTGAGAATGTGGAAGACCACATATGCTACAATGTTTCCTTTCTGCACCCTCAACGTTTCTATCCCATTCCTTATAAAACATGGGCAAAGTATTATGAAGTATGGATCACAAAGCCAGAGTTCAATCATTCCTATGCTTTGCACTTATGGAACTTCATGAACAAGAAAGAGAAAAAGAATATGACCATCGGAAGCAACACACTTATGGAAAATCTGGTCAGAACACATTGTCCTAGTACATATAGATTCGAGCTGCACAAGACACAGTTGCCTCAAAATAAAACTAGTTAAGGTTGTAAACTTGTTGTTTTTGTGAGTACTCCAAGAACTTGGGAATCCCTTCCTTTCTTTTTACAGGCATGCTAGTCTCTGATGCTGGATATTTGAAAGGCCAGGAAATCAAGGCCTCCAAAACCCATAATAGAACATAGTAAATTCTGGGTGGGAGGAGACAGAAGGAATAAAAGCAAGTTAAGGCTCCCTTCCCTTGATCCATCATGCTATTAACAGTCAGTGGGAGTTTTGACCAGCCACTGGACTGCTCAGAAACATGAAATAAGAGGGAAACTTTTCTTTCCTATACCGAACAGGAGAGCTTTAATCTTGCCTTGAGTTTTTTCTATAATTCCAGCATATCACAACTGTGATTTGAAACTCAGTAATCCTTCAAATATTAATTTAGCAATCTTCAAAGATAATATTTAACACTTTCAGAATATAGGGAATGAATGAGCAATATACTTAGAAACTATATTTGAGCCCAGGAAATATGCAGCTTCTTTTTAGGATTTTCCATCTTTTCACCATTTTCATTTCACACTAGAAAACTAAAGCCTATGTGGTAGTGATGGCAGACCTCAATGTTATATGGGAAGCAGTCACATGCAATTGCTAAGAACTGAGGTTTCTTATTTTTAAAACAAAATAAAACCAATAATTTTAATTGTGTGTTATTGTTGTTTTATTGTTAACAAATATTTTTATGGGAACTTCTCTTTGAACAGGGAGAATAAGTTGCAAATCAGAGATAAGATGATAACTTTTTATCGTAGTTTCTAATACCTCTGTAAAACCACTCATGACTTTTAGGTAGCAATGAGGACACAATATGGGGATTCCTTAAAGACAGATTTGTGCTTGGAGCACCAACTATGAATCTATTTCTATTCCTTTTAACAGCAACCTATGGAATGTTCCTTTTAGCAATTCTCTTTGATGAAAGTTTATAAAATTATCATTACTAAGATTTGTATCTTAGTACAATACTAAGATACAAAGATTTGTATCTTCAGAAGATGCCCATTGCACTTTTACAACCATATTTCATAATGTACCATGGCAATGTTATCTCTGGCTATGGAAAGAATAATTTCATATTTCATATTGTTTTTAATGTAACAATGAAGAAACCTAGAAGCCAGTAACTTGTGATAACTTCACATCAAATGAATGTATGTTTAACATTAAGAAAAAAGACTAGGAATGCGATACGTATTTTCCAAAGGAGGTTTATTTCTTATCTGTAACCCCAATATTTTCTCCAATAGGGCACTTAAACATTGTCGAGACATGCTCTTTCACTTGGAACTATTCTAGTTGGCACTTAATAACATTCCTAATAGCAAACCTGCTTTACTAAGTCTCTCCATGAACAGGATCATACTTATTAGGATGAATATCCCATATGATCTACTGTGCAATATTTGTTCAGCCAGTTTTCCATTTCAAGTTAAGACTATGCAATATACACATGCACACATGTCTCTTGCACACATGTCTCTTGGAACCAAGCTCTTGGGCTTAGCTGGTGGATCTTCTCTGCTGGCTCCTCACTACTCCTTCAGATTGTTCTTGTATCTTCTGAAATTTAAGATGTGTTTTTCATTTATAATAAATTACACTGAAAAGTATTTCTAATGTTCGGCAAAATAAGCTTAAATTCTCAGGCACCAAGTAATACTCTCTGTAGAGCAGAGCCAAACCCAATAATTAGCAAAGCGGTCATACAATAGTCTCTTCTGATGCAGAGCTAGCAATAGAGAAAGGAAACAAGGGAGAAGGAATGGGAAAATTGTCCGCAGATATTCTCTGACTTTTTTCATCTATGTTTGCTGGAAACTTTATAACTGGCCAGTATTGTCGTTGTGATAATGATCAGAAAGGTTGCTGTGCAACAGAGGAGGTCTTTAAAAAGTTGAGAATATAGCACTGATAGTTTTGGAATGTAACATTTTGGTAGCAATATTATCTGTATTATCAGAACAACTGCATAGATAATGAAATGAATAGATGAACAATAAATGTAATGATAATGTGAAACGAAACTAGCTTTTTTTTTTAAAAAAACCATTTGTTGTATAAGGATGTCATTTACAATTATTGAAGTACACATCACTAAAGTATACATGGTTTTCTCATTGTTGTGTATACTACATTTCTTATTCATTTTTCAGTGATCAGTTGAAGGCCTCAAAGATGTAGCATATTTGTGTAAAGCTGTGATTTTATTCTTACTAACCAATGAATAATCCCCAGTGTATTACTCCAAATAGATACATACAGAAACAAACTACAGTGGTACCTCGGTACTTATTGTTAATTAGTTCTGGGAGGTGAGATGAGTACCAAAAACTATGAGTACCAAACAAATTTTTCCCATAAGGAATAATGTAGTGAGTCACAAGGCTGCCGACACTGACAAGTTCTTGTGTGTTGAGTACCAAACAAACAATGAGAACCAGGAAAAAAAAATGGGTCAGAATGCATTGAGTACCAAATTTGATGACTTTCAAAGCAATTGAGTACCAAGGTACCACTGTATTAATGTATGTAAAAATGTTAGCTTTTGACATGTATTAAGATTGCTTAATGATAAAACTAAGAAAGATCAAAAGAATATACTGCAATGTTTCTCAACCTTGGAAACTTTTCTGTGTGGATTTCAACTCCAAGAATTCGCATGCGCAGAGGACAAAATAACCTGAATGGCGGCGTCCAGCCGGGCGAGGGAAGCGGGCGGGAGAAGCCCCGCGCCGCAACCGCCACCAGTTCTGCGCATGCGCAGAGGACAAAATAACCCGAATGGCAGCGTCCAGCCGGGCAAGGGAAGCGGGCAGGAGAAGCCCCGCGCCGTGACCGCCGCCAGTTCTGCGCATGCGCAGAGGACAAAATAACCCGAATGGCGGCGTCCAGCTGGGCGAGGGAAGCGGGCGGGAGAAGCCCTGCGCCGCGACAGCCGCCAGTTCCATCGGCTCTACGCCGAACGACTGGCCCGGCCGAACCGGCAGGATTTCACCCCTCTGCGGCGACGAACAGGTAAGCCTGCGCCAGTAGGAACCCACCCCTGGCTGCGATGAAGGGGGGGTGTTTGGGGGGGTGCACAAAGCTGCAGGATAACAGAGAAGGACCCCTCCTGTCTTGCTCCCCTAGAACACCCCCCCCCTTCAATGGTGTCCCGCTTTACAAAAAATAAAATCTGGTCACCTTATTTTAAGATAAATAAAAGAATGAAATTCAGGGAAGAGATATATGCTAATTTATGGATAGATGTTAATTAGAATTGGTTATAATTTAATTACAGTATGCTAGCACACTTCAATAGGAAAGACTCTCAGGCTGATCTATGGGCCGTCAATAATGCCCAATGAGGAGGCCTGAGCTATGCCAAAGTTTATTCTGTGGCTGGGCCTGATGAGGAAACAACTTCCCACTTAATATAAGGTTAGTCCTCACACTGTAACAAGCTGTTTTTTTTTTTTTGTATTCTGTACTTTATGTTTGTATTTTAAGACCTATGTGCCATAAAAGGTTCAGCATTTTTCTTTTTTTTCTTTTTTGGGAACCTGACAAGAATTGTTTGGTATGTTCTGCACCCAGAAAGGGACATTCCTCCCTTGCCTCTTTCACCATTTAGTTAAGCAAACTTTAAAAATGCAAAAAGAAAGGAACTTTCCAGCTTTCTCTCATCAGTGCCTGACAATTTTGGAAGGCTTCACTTATTCTCTGAGTTTTATTAAGTGATGCCTCCTTTTGAAATGTAGAATATCTCGGCTGCTATTTCGGCTTTCTTTGGAGCCCCAGCAGCAAATTAAAGGGTCTTTCCTCCATTAAGGGACATTTTGTTCCTTCAACGCGGCACACACGGATACAATTGAAGCTCTCAAGAGAACGAAGCCCCAACCTTTGGACTTGCGTCCCCTCTGCTGGTAGTGATGAGACACCAAACCAGAAACGGAGAGACAGCTTTGTTATTCAACAAGCGAAGCCTTAATAGACCTCTGAGGACCAATATTTTAACAGACTGTGATTGCCCGATCCTCCCCTGGCTGTACATTGTGGATAGATTACAGCCGGAATGAAGCTTAAACAAGCAAGAGAAAGCAATCAGGTGCCGTGTTTTCATAAATTACTACAGCAACAGCTTGGCTTGGGGGACGGTTTACCAGCTGTTTCCAGCCCTCCTGGGAGAAGCTCCGGAGGCGCAGCGAGAGCCTCGGAATTGCTTTCAGTCTTCAGCTCTGACGTTGCAGATTTCGGGCCGAGAAAGGGATTCGTTGCTGTGGGGAACCGGCGCTGGGCTCTTTGCCTGGATGGTGTTGAATTTCCTGGGTGGGAGGGGAGAGACGGAGGATTTCAGCGCCGAGTTTTGTCTCCAACCCCGCGCTGTTTGTATCGGGCCTTTTTAAGCGCGAGTGCAGGCACACAATCACACACACACATACCGCCCTGCTTCACAAAATATGCTTCCTGCGGGCAGGTAAGGATTTGCTTTGTTGGAAATGTAGTTCCCGTGCTTTAATAACAAAAAAGCTGGAGAAAGGGAGGGAGACGAGGAGGTGGGACTACGCCTTGCTCAAGCCAGTTCCTTCTTCTCATACATATTTGCATCGCTTTCTCGGTTAACCATTACCAGCTTTTGTTCCCTGCTGAACCTCTGGCATATCGGAATAATAATATTGGCTACTGAACAGGGAACGAAATGATCTCCCTCTGCGATCAGTTTTCACCAGTCCAACTTTTCTTCGAAAGCCATTTCCTTTGCAGCCGTTTCCTTAGGCCCGGAGAATGCGAGGCCCCTGGAGAATACGTGGCTTATAACCGGGGGGTGTATCGGGTGTGGAGGGGGGGACTTGAAGGATAACCGAGGCAGTGAGTCGGATACGGTTTAGTTAACAAAGCGGCTTTCCGGATTCTCGAATGGCGCGTCTTGCTTAGTCTGGAGCCGCGTGTGGGAGGCTGCTGGCCTTGAGAAGTTACGTGACTGGGAAGATGCTTGGACAGTCAATCGGGGCCCGTTGCCTACCCCTCTTTGTTGAGGCTTTTAACGTTTCTCAAAGTCTCGAAAATTTGGGCTCGCGGTTCCATTTTGGAAAGGAAAGGTTGATCATCAGCTGGGGTTTTTTTATGAGGACAAAAGATCCCGTAGAATTGGACAGATTGTGGCCTCCATCCAGAGATGGAGATGCACAGATCCAAGCCTCTTGTGAGGTAAATATTAATATTTAATCCTCAATATTAATATTAATCCTTGTGGGTTGTATACTAGTACAGGTAAGTGATCTTGTGACCGCAACTGAGCCCAAAATTTCTGTTGTTGAGTGAGACATTTGTTACCTGAGTTTTGCCCCATTTTATGATCTTTCTTGCCATGGTTAATTACCGCAGTTGATACATTTAGAAACCTGGATGTTAAGTGACTCTGGCTTCCCCATTTACTTTGCTTGTCCAAAGGTTGTAAAAAGGGATCACATGACCGTGGGACACAGCAACGGTCATAACTATGAACCAGTTGCCAAGCGCTTGAATTTTGATCACGTGATCATGGGGATGCTACCAAGATTGTAACTGAAAAATGATCATAAGTCACTTTTTTCAATGATGTTATAACCTTGAATGGTCACTAGATGAACTGAACGAGGTCTACCTGTATTTTCAGGTTGACCTGAGTTAGGTCAAAACAATACCTGTCATATCTCATCAGTGATCTGAGGGATCAGAGCATGTTTATTTTTTCCACACCCAAAAGCACACTTTTAGTAGCACCTACCACAGTGTTCCTGTCCTGTTTTCTCCCACAAATGATGAAGCTGAGTTGGAATTTTATCATGTTTTCATTGTGTGGGGAGTCCTGTCAGTTTAAACTTGAAAAATTAATTCCTTTCCAAACTGGGTAGAATTGGTATATAAGCCAGTCTGATCAAAAGGAGTGTTAGGATTGCAGGGTTGTTTAATGAAAATGCCAACTTGAAAGCCTGGGAAAGGTAGAGCTTTTAGTAAGTTTGATTCAGAAGTGCTTCAGACCTGCAAGAGCATGGATACTTTAAAAATGGCATTAACTTTAATGAGGAAGCCTGAGTAAAGAGAGCACCCTTTAATGAGTACAGGTATTGCTCGACTTACAACAATTCATTTAGTATCTCATATAGAGTTTCATATAGAAACTCTAGAGAAGGTGCAGATGAGAGCAACCAGGATAATTAGGGGACTGGAAACTTTAACATACGAAGAGCGATTGCAGGAACTGGGCATGGCCAGTCTGGCGAAGAGAAGGACCAGGGGTGACATGATAACACTGTTCCAATACTTGAGGGGCTACCACAGAGAGGAGGGGGTCAGGCTGTTCTCCGGGGCACCAGAGGGCCAGACAAGGAATAATGGATGGAAGCTGACCAAGGAGAGATCCAACCTGGAAATAAGGAGAAACTTTCTGACGGTGAGAGCGATCAACCAGTGGAACAGCTTGCCTGCAGAGGTTGTGAGAGCTCCAAACTTGAGACTTTCAAAGGGAGATTGGACTGTCATTTGTCCGAAATGGTGTAGGGACTCCTGCTTGAGTGGGGGGTTGGACTAGATGACCTACAAGATCCCTTTCAACTCTAATAATCTGTAATCTGTTCAAAGTTGCAAACAGCACTGAAAAAAAGTAACTTAAGACCATTTTTCACACTTATGGCCATTGCATCATCCCTATGGTTACATGATAAAGATTGAGATGCTTGGCAACTGACTCATATTTATGACGGTTGCAGTGTCCTGGGGTTATGTGATCAGCTTTTGCCACCTTCTGACAAGCAAAGTCAGTGAGGAATCCAGACACACTTAACAACTGTGTTACGAGCTTAACAAATGCAATGATTCACTTAACTGTGGCAAGAAAAGCCATAAAATGGGGCAAACTCACTGAACACATGTTTCACTTAGCAGCATAACTCAAGGACTACCTGCAGTAGAGAGACGTCATCCTCATATGATGTCCTAAGCAACTCTGCATTATTTTCAAAGCATGCCTAGCCCTCGCATCTATATCTTATCTGTTTGTGTGAATAGTTGAGCTATGTAGGACTTTAGGACTTCAATTTCCAAAGGGCAGTTCTGGAGTACACAGGAGTGAGTCTTAACGTCTGTCTACGCTGTTTCAAAAGTGATGCTTTATTTTTGGTTACACAGCCCTTGTGGACTCTTAGAAAGAGTCTGTCGGACTTCCGGTTTGGAGCGCTCCATCGCGGACGTCCCTTCGTTGGACGCCTTTCCGATCTTTGTTAAAAGCCGCCAGAACAGCTGTCTGGCGGCTTTGAAATCTCTTCCCCGGGCAAAGGGGAGAAATGAGAGCCTGACAGGTGGGGTAGAGCCCCCCCAGCGCCCTAGGAGCCATCTGGTAGGGCGCGAAGGGAGAGCTCCCCATGCAGCCTGTCTCCAGCTCCGAAGATCAGGAAACCTCTGTCTTTGCGGAGCTAGATGGAGTGACCAGCCGCTGCTTCAAGAATGGGATTTATAATTACATTTAAACTATAGAAGCAGACAGAGAGAAACAGGCGTGAGATGGGCAAGTACTGAAACCTCTTTTTTTCTTTTTTTTTTCAACTCCTGGGTAAGCTTTCACTTCGGCAAGGGAACAAAGGAAACAGAGTAACAATATGGGGATTGAGAAGTGAAAGTGACTTTCGTTTCCCCAGAGGCTTTTTTTTTCTCTCTCTCTCTCTCTTATGGAAACTTTTAACTTGGAAAAATGGTTTTTTCTTTCTCTGTCTCCTAACTCTGGATTAAAGTTATAACAGAAATATTTCCAATAATAAAAGACTACCTGATTTTTAAACTGGAAAGAACTTTAACAGGCACCTGGCTTTCTTTCTTTTTCGTACTCTTTTGAAACACCAATGGCTTCAAAGTCTGGAAAGATTGTTTTGACTAAAAGAAATGACTATTCATCTGGATATATTTCTAAAATGCAATTTAACACTGAGCTAACACCTCCACAGCCTTTGACACCTGAAAATTTATTAAATAATTTAAAGATTATGAAACATGAACTTACTTTGGAATTTAATCAGAAAATAAGCGAGATAGACAAAAAAATGCAGGCTGCTTTGAAGAATATGAATCAACAACTCAGATTTGATGTGTTAGAGGTTTGCAAAGGTTTAGCAACAAATATTGAAGTTTTGGCAGAACGTATTGAAATAAATAAACAAGCTTTGGCAACCTCGGTGAATTACATAGACAAAATCCAAAATGATATTGCAAACTTTGAAAAAGAGGTCTTGATGACACAGTTCAGATCCATGGAAGTTGCTATAAGGATCAGAGGTTTGAAAGAAGGATTATATGAAAATTTAAAAGGCAGGATGGTTGATGTACTGGATCAGGTGTCTGGAATTTCCAAAGTGGAATTGGCTACACAAATCGACAAAATATACAGAATCAATTCGTGGTACGCTAAACAAAAGCATTTACCAAGGGACATTGTCATATATTTTACCACAAGAGCTTTACGGAATAGAATTATACAAGCAACGTTTAACAATAATCTTATGGTGAATGGTCAGGAACTAAAGATTTGGAAAGAAATCCCCTCTAAAATGCTTAAAGCCAGAAAAAGCTATACTTTTTTGATTGATGAATTTAAGAGATTAAATTTACAATATAAATGGGAAGCGCCAGTTGGAGTAGCAGTAAAATTTTCTGGAAAAAGATATCGGCTCAACACGATAAAAAAAGCTACTGAATTTTATGTCAATGTTTTAAAGGCTGATATATCCAAGATTCCAGAGGAAGGATGTATGAAAATAAAAGAGGAGGAGGAGGGGAAGCCATCTTTGATGGATCAAAAGGAAATAGATTCAAAAACACAAAAGGAGTGCCAGAACCAGATAGCTGGGGAAAAGGAGATGGAGATTTGGGATCAGATGGGAGACGAGTCGACAAATCTGAATTTACTGAACTATTAAAAGATGAACTATCAAGATACAAAACGATGTGATGTTGAAATATATTGGACGGATAGAGATTAATATGATTGCATTTTTCCTTTTCCCTACTTAATGATTACCTATGCAATATTTAGCTAAGTTTTATATATCTTTGAGGTTACTTTTAATGTTAATTATATTAGATATATATAGTTTGTTGAAGATTTGTTTATTCTTTTTTCCCTTTCTTTTTTGTTTATTGAAGTTAGTAAGTTAACTTAGAATAATATTATGTTATTAATATTATGATGAAATTCAATATTTAATGATTACTTATGTAACATTTAGTCAAGTTTTATCTTAGAGGTTATTTTTAATGTCAATAATATCAGTTTAAGCATAAGCCTAAATGTGTAAAGTCTATCACAAAATATTAGTTTAAGATTTTTGTATTTTATACTTAGTTATTATTTATATAACATTTACTTTGTATTAGATAGAGGATTGAAGGGAGGAGGTAGGAGGTTTGTTTGTTTGTATTGTTAAAGAGATTTCTCTTTCTTTTTTTTATTCTTTTTTGTATCTTTACTATTGTATACAAATGCGATATATTATTAGTGTATAATCTGGAGTTGAAGTTTTTTTAAAAAAATAGTGTTCTTTTTTTTCTTTTTTCCTTTTTTTTTATTAACAATTTAAATTTATTATTATGCCCTGTATTATCTCTGGGAAGTCCGGGGGGGGGAGGTGGGGAGGGAAGGGGGTGGGTTCGGGGGGGGGGAGAAAAAAACAAAAAATGTTTGTACTTTATATTTAATATTTTGCTACTACTCATGTAATTTTGTACTAATAAAACTTTTTGAAGAAAAAAAAAAAAAGAAAGAGTCTGTCCTGGTCTAAGGTGTTGTTAGATTTCCACCAACCCCTGTCCCCTTTTCAGTTTTGCTAGTTGAGGTGCATAGCTCTACGGAATTGTATCAGAAATGAATCCTTGTAAACAGCATAACACTTAATGAAGGAAAAATGTTAATTGCATATAATATGCCCCGAATGCCTCTCTTTCTGTCTGATGTATATTTAACAAAGACCAGAGATTAAAAAGCTTTGGGTTGACCAAAGGAGAGATTCCCACAACTTGGTCCAGTGTTTTTCAGCCTTGGCCATTTTAAGATGTGTTTCAGTTCCCCGAATTCCCCCTCCAGAATGGAATGGCTGGGGAATTCTGGGAGTTGACGTTCACACATTTTCTCATTTTAAAGTTGCTAAGAATGAGAAACACTGGGATAGCCCTCTTAAAATGAGAGGATAAGTAACAGTTGTATTGGACATGTCTTATCCATCAATCAACAAATGAGGATTCAACATTATTTTAGCCACCTGGAGCACAGTGTTTGCTACTAGATGGGCAGCAAATAAATACATAAATAAATTTGTGATGTGGACTGCGTCAGGGCAAGACAGGTCGGCAGCTCTTGCGTGAATTCTGTGTCCCATACATTGAAACCAGATTTTATAAGTTAATCATACAAAGTGGGCATGACCCAAAATGAAAATTCTTGCTTAGAATCACTATTTATAAAACATAATTAACATATGTAGGCTTTGTGATGGTTGTACATGGTTTTGCTAGAAATACAAATAGTTTTTTTTCCAACCCCAAAAGTAACTTTCCCCTGTCCCAAAGTTGGGTTTTCGGATGACCATTAGGTGATCTGAATGACAAGAATCATCAGCTAAATTTATGTATGACAATGTCTTCTGGATAATTGCCTAAAATATAACCTCCAATAAGTGGATATAGTAAAAGTACTATACCTATCACTATAGAAAGGATGTGACCAATTCACTTAGGCTTGACACAGCTCAGCTCTCATTAGTGAAGGTATGCAAGGTAGAGGAACTCAGAACATGTCACACTACCAGGAGATCCTTCAATACATGATGATGATGATGTTCGTCCATCATATTCGAAGAGGACCTTGACATCTATCAATTGGGGGGGATGTCAAGACTTGCACGTGAATTGGATTAAAGTGAGAGAGAGGTGAGCATAGTCCGCCTGCCTCTCTCTTCCCAGATTCCATCTTGCTCCAAATAGCAGGACAAGAATCGAGACAGTTGGAGATGGGTTGGGCGCAGTGGTTGACCAGGGCGTCTTTCGTGTCTTGCCGTGCTCCTAGCGTACCACATCACTTGTGGTACTGCCTTCATGACCATTGTCCTATTCTAGTAGGTTTCATCCGCCAGAATCTGTCTTCACATGCTCAGGATAGACAAGTCCCTATCTCACCGAAGGTCGATGACCCAACGGCTACTCTCAACCTGGTTTGGCCAGCTTGTCGAAGCTGTTGCCCGGCGTGTGGCCGCTGCGCATGCTACAGCTGCCAGGAGCCACAGGTGAGAGCTGAGTGTCAGGTGGGGACCAAAGGTGAACGAGCTGCCCTACAAGCTGCCCTAAAATGAGCTGCCGTAAAGGAAACAACATGCCCCTACACCAGAGGTGCTATCCCTCCCTGAGCACCCCATACACCTTCAATACATAGAAGCTCAATTTACCCAACTTGTCCAACATTTTGTTTTTTTTTTGTTAATATACTGTGCTTTGTGTTATTATTTTTCTTTTAGTTAAAATTAGCATCCATGCTCCCATGCTCAGCCTATCAAGAGAATTTAATTCACAGTAATCTAGCTAGGAGGAAGTAATGTGTTTAGGTGCAGAAGGTTTGATTTTTTGTTGTCCAGGATAAAGATGTGAAAATACATCTAACTTTTTCTGTTTATTTGTGCTATTTCTCCAATATTAAAGGTAATGGGGGGGAAACATTTTTTTCCCTTTGTGATATATACTAAAGCCATGGTAGGCCTGACTTCTCAAATTAGCTCTTTTACCATTGATAAAACATTCCATTGGACCACAGTATATTTGCACTGCTATTGGCAGAACGTTGGAATCCTGTTACCATTACACAGGACACACCTGGTTACTCACTGTTGCTCAACACAACTGTCCCATTACAGATAAGTAACAAAACCAAGTTGATTTGAACAGCTTTTCTGTATTGAAATCATGGTATGTATCTTTTTGAAACCATTTCTCCCTCTTTTACCTGAATCCTAGAGAAAGGGTCGTGAGTACAGTATAGCAAAAATCATTTTTCTGTTAGCATTAGGGGAATTGTATGCTATGATTTGAGTCTCCTGTGTAGACTTATGTGGACACTACTTCCATTGAATTTACGGAGGGAAATACTTTTAATTGTGCTGTGAAAGATAGTGTAATGTTTACAAACAATTTTGCATGCCCTTGTTTAAATTATTTTTAGATTTTATGGAGCGTTTTTAATAATATGCTAATAATATCTCAAACTTTACTGAATGATAACCATTACTTGAAATTATGTAGGTTTTCCTAAGCAGACCTCAACGCATCTAGCTTGATCCTTGGCTAAATATATACAGAAAAATATATACTGTAAACATGAAATAATTTTTGATATGGTAATATCTGTAAAATAATAAAAAGCCTCTATGTTTTATTCTATGGTAAACAGAGAACTCAATATATTGCTAGGGTTAAATTATGTTTATGTTCTAACAAACTATTACTCTCACATATATTAAGGTAACATGCTCTTTGTAATGTAAACTTTTCATGTAATATTAAGTAGTACTGTTTCCCACTGAGGCAGTATCTTTGAAATATTCCCTTCTAAGTCACAGTCTCAGTTCTGAAGAGTTTACGTGCCTATGTGTGGTCAATACAGCTGCTTTTTGGATATTACTGAAATTTTCATCCTCAAGTTTATGAGTCTGCAAACATATGTCTGTACTTAGATTGATTTTTCACTATAGAGAGTTCAGTAGCGCTTTTATTTTCTATCTGTAGTCACAAGTATGTGCACTTTTGTAGCCCTTTGAATGTCTGAAAGAGCTATGTATAAATTCTGAATGATATCTGTATGCCTTTCAGCATATACTGTAGATATAGTATGTTCTCAGTCTGAAATCTGAAACATTTCTATTGATAACTTGTGTTAAATTTGAATGGTTAGTAAATTAATTAGAAAATGAATTACGTATATTAACTCACTTATCTTACTCTTATCTTAATTGAGTTTCAGTTGACTTTTGAGTATATAAATTGTGTTATCACATAAGTTAACATGCAAACGCTAATACACTCAGTGTTTGAGTATTGGTATGGAATAAAAGTAAAAATAAGCCAATTTTGTAAAGTCCAATTCAGTATAGACATATCAAGTACAGGTAGTCCTTAATGGTAATCACACTTTCCGTTGCTGAGTGATTCAGTCATAAAGTTGACTGTGCTTTATAGCAAGGCAGTTCTGGCAGTCACGTGACTGTGCCTATTATCAATGGCAGTTCTGGCGCTACCCAGTTATTGTCATGAAGTGAGGATTTCAAATGACCATGACTTCAAACTTTCTGCCAACTTCTCTGACTTTGCTTGTGACAAGCTGGTAAGAAAGGCATAACTCATGTTCACGTGACTGTCACACGCCAAGAGGAAATCTGGGCAGGTTGACAAGTGCCCAGATCATAATTCTGTTACCACGGGAGCACTTCACTGGCCAGAAGTTCGAGGACCAGTCATATCAACCACTCGTTCAGCACATAATTCCAACAGTCACTGAACGAGTGGTCATTAAACAAGAATCACTTGTAAATCTTCAAGTAAATATGTTACTGTTACTTTCTTCCCATTCTGATTCATCTATATCTTCTTGTTTTTCCTAGCCTTTTATATCTAATACTTATTACCCATTTCCGCTGCCTACATCTCGACATTATTGGATAAATATGCCAGGTTCCATGTTTCCTGTGAACTTCCAGCGCACCAGTGATTTTTTGGGCAACATGCTACCCAGCCCCTCCGTGATTCCAGCATTTAAATTCCAGTTGCGGCGAGAAACCATTGACTGGAGGCGATTCAGTGCCATTGATGTGGAACGCGTAGCTCGTGAGCTGGATCTTGGCACTCTTCAGGAAAATATCAATAGTGTCACCTTTTGTAACCTTGATGCGGAGAAGTGCCCCTATTGTCAGCAGCCAGTAGACCCTGTTCTCCTTAAGGTTCTGAAGATGGCCCAGCTGACCATCGAATATTTGTTGCACTCTCAGGAGTACTTAAGTATGAACTTGGCACTCCATGAGGAGCAGCACCAGGCGGTCCTTGAAGACTGCAAGCGTATCAAGTATGACCTGGATAAGCAAGCAGAAGAATTAAAAGGGGTGAAGGAAGAGAGCAGGAGACGGAAAAAAATGATTGCCACCCAACAGCTGCTCTTACAAGCTGGGACCAACAACTACCACAAGGTGAGGTTGAGGTACAGCTAGTGCATGAGAAATTTATTCAGTCTGCATTTTAACACAAAATGTGCCTAATTTTTTGAAATTTGGCAATTTTAAGTTCTCAATTTTTCCAGTGGAGGAAAAAAAAGCCATAGAAAAATGCATACATTATTGAAAATACAGTTCATTATCGGGAACCACAGAAGTTGGTTCTTTCCTCTATCCTATTTGACCTCTACATGAAGCCGCTGAGAGAGGTCATTTGCCAGTTTAGAGTGAGGTGTCATCAATATCTTGAAGATGCTCAGGCTTATCAAAACAAAAGAGAGTGGCTGTTCATAAAAAAGCCTCTTATTTCTGGATGAGTACCAACTTTGCTTCTGAGCGGAATAGTGCTATCCCACACAGGGCAAGGTAACAATTTAGGGATATTTATGAACTTATGGCTTCTCTGAAAGAGCGGGTAGCAGTAACATTATCTAGAACAGGAAGTACTGAAGGTCACTGTTAGGATTTGAATTTACGGCTAGAGGTGATAAGATCTTTTTCCCTTGAAAACTAATCCTTGTCAAAATAAAACCCGAGAATATAGTCTAAGTAATAAAATATTTATTTCAGTAGAAAAGAATATATAAAAAACAATAATCCTAATAGCTACATTTCTGCAACCTAAGAAACACGTCCTCCCTCGGCAGAGGACTGGAGCAGAAGAAAAAGAAAGAATGCAATGGAATGTTACACATGCGCAGATCACCTATCACGTGTCTGCCTTGCTAGGAATATCTGAATATCATAGAGTGTAGCATATGAGCACAGCTGACAATCAAAATTCACATCGTTACAGTCACTCATACACTTACCATCTTGTGCCCGGGTTACTGTAGTTCACTTTACATGAAATTTCTCTTGCAGATTGCCCAGTAACTTCAACTAGTAGAAAATGCAGGACCCATATTCTTAGGGAGAGTCCTGTTACAATTCTTGTAGGAACTCCCTTACTTGACAGTGTGTTTCCAACTGAAATTGAAAAGCTTTTGTTACTTATAAAGGCCTCTGTGTCTTGGGATTGAATATCTATGAATTTGCCTTTCCCAGATAGATTCTGCCTGTCCGATCAAAGCCAATAGAGTATCTGCTGAAAGTCCTCACTGTTGTGTGGTTCAATAATGTCATGAAGGAGTCATGAAGCAAACATTCTCTGTGGAATTCCCTCTTTTGGAACAACTTTGCCCTAGAAACAAGGGAATGTCACAGAACAGAACAGCCTTATGAAGTACCCAAATTCATCTAAATGTTGCAATTATGTGTATATAATTTTCTTTGCATCCATACGCAAAAGGTTTGCCATTGTCTTCTTCCCAGTTGATACTGGAATTCCTTATCATAGTTAGTTTCCCTAATACCCACAGAGTTCTTTCTAACCTTACCCTTCACGTGGATTAGTTCTTAATTTTCTGCTCTCATTTCAATCTTATTTTTTTAGCAAATCCGATTACACTTATTTGCACTTTCAGAACAGAAGTTCTCATACGTAAATAAAGTCACATTTAGACCCATTTAGCACCCTGTTTTCACATTAAAGATTGTGTTGCACATGTTTCTGACCATAATTATGCAGTGCTGGAATAATGCAGTCTTTGAATACATAGGACAATATTACAATTTGAGCTGTTATTGGTAGAAGAAATATATTTGAAAATGCATAACAGATGAAATGGATTAAAATCCATAATAATAGTTTATTAGAGATTGACATCTGAATAATAGGAACTGTCCTAAATAACAATGACATCTGACACACATGCAAATGCAACATTCCAAGAAATATTTTTTAAAAAAATCTTTGTTTTTCTTCCACTGCTTCAAAGATTGGGAATATCAATTTGGATAAAAGGCTTCAAATTACCCTATTAACCCAAGATTTAGAACTATTTTAAGTTTACAGAAAATATGATCCTAGGTTAAGGTTGGAGTTGAACTAAAAGCAGGTAGTCCTCAACCCATGACCACAATTGACCCCAAAAATTATGTTGCTAAGGAAGACATTAGTTAAGTCAGTTTTGCCACATTTTACAACCTTTCTTGCTACAGTTATTAAGTGAATGACTGCAGTTGTTAAGTTAGTAACCGTTGTTAAGTGAATTTTGCTTCTCCATTGACTTTGCTTGTCAAAAAGTCACAAAAGGTGATCCTATAAATATGAACCATTTGCCAAGCATGCGAATTTTGATCATGTGACCATTAGGATGTGGCAACAGTCGTAAGGGTGAAAAATGGTCATAAGTCACTCTTTTCCGTGCTGTTGTAACTTTGAACGGCCACTAAATGAATGGTTGTAAGTCAAGGATTACCTGTACTCTTGTCCCATATGTGTCTTATAGCACTAGGAAAGGTAAATAAATGAGCAGAGAATGAGAACTACTTGGAGAAATTCTTCTACCATCGGATTACATGCTTAATCTGTCCTTAGATGACTTTTCATCCTTCTGCTTGTTTCTTAGTGCCAGCTCTGTGACAAGACCTTCATGAATTATTCCTTTCTACAAGGCCACATGGAGCGTAGGCATACTGAAGCCACTGCACTTGGTAAGCATTATTTGCCTGAATATTTCTCCTATGGAGGGAATTCTAAAGGTTTAGATTTAGGTGGGGGGGGGAGAGAGAGGAAGTTCACTTATTAACTTATTAATACTGGCATTTAGAGGCTTGTTTATATCCACTTTCAGAGTAAAGAGAGGAGATACATTGTGTGTGAAGCTGAATTAAGGTAGATTTTAATGTAACAAAGCATTTGCAATGAATCTGATACTGCCATAATGCCCAAACCACTGTGTATCTATCTTTTACATAAAGGTAAAATGGATCTGGAGTTGGAAATATTCGTAAACTTTCTGAATCACTATATCCTCATCACAATTTTTAGTTGTAATTTAAAATCTAAATAAAAGTTTAGGGAGTTAAGGTCAAGACTGTTAACTGTTTGCAGCATCTTGTCAAATTTTGGAGACCTGCATTTAATAAATGCCATGAATATATATTTTTACTTTTTTTTTATTCCAGTGGTTATATACCTAATCTTTTTTGTCTTGAAATAGAAAATGCCAATTCATTTTTGAAAAAGTGAAAATGGTTCAAAATTAAAATTTATCTTGGTTTTCCCTGCATTTTGAATTTATCTATCTATCTATCTATCTATCTATCTATCTATCTATCTATCTATCTATCTATCTATCTATCTATCTATCTATCTATCTATCTATCTATCATCTATCTATCCAGAGGTTGGTTCCTCCTAGTTCGGACTGGTTTGGCTGAACCGGTAGCAACCCGCTGGTGATGTTACGGAACCGGTTCGGTCGGTGCCGGTCCGTGGAGGCCGCCATCTTTAAAAACAAATCAAAAAAATTTTGGGGGGGAAAAAAGTTTGCATTTTTGGGGGAGTTTTTTCCAGGTTTTTTTTTCTGCGCATGCACAAAAGCCGAGTTTCTATCATCTATCTATCTATCTTATTATTGGTTTGTATCCTGCCTTTATTATTTTTATAAATAACTCATGGTGGCAAATATACCCAACAAACATTTCTCCTCCTATTTTCCCCACAACAGCAATCCTGTGAGGTGGTTGGACTGAGAGAGCATGACTGGCCTAAGGTCACCCAGCTGGCTTTCATGGCTAAGGTGGTTGTGTCCCGTTTTCTACCCTGGCCCTAACCACTAACCAAACTGGCTAAAAGTTTGCAACCTTTATTACAAAATGCATCTTCATTCTTGAGAAATAATTTAGCATAAAAATCTAGTAAGAAGTTGAATTCCTATTTCAGCTTCTTTATACAGCTTCAATTTCTAGTTAAGGCCCTCACTAACGTTGCCTCTTTTTTAATCGACTTGAAGAGAATTTGAAGAAGAAACAGGTGCAGCAAATGGAAAGTGAGATCGAAGAACTGAAGGTCAAGTTGAAAGAGACCCATGTCCAGCTGGAGGCTGAGAGTCAGCAAAGGGCTCAGGTATGAATTGGTAAGAATATGAATAAAAAGGAAAGCAAAAGTCAAATGCCTTTTGTCAAGGTGAAAACTAATTATAGGTAGACAAAATGGGAATAATTCATGCTCTGTCAAAAATGTCAGCAATGATACAGCAACAGGCCAATCTTCTCTGGGCCCAGAAGCTAAATAGGATGATTCTTAATTAGTATTTTAATAGACATCCTCTAAGGGATATTAGAACTGTAGATTAAATTGGTAAAATGCATCTCCGTTCTTGACTAATAATTTAGAGAAAATTCAAAAGAAATAGCAGCAAAAGGCTTCTGTATTACTGGCCATCAACTACCTAGATGCATCCAGGAATTGAGCTCAGCTTGAAGGGGATGTCCTGTCTTCTACAGTGGTGGGGCCAGTTGATTTTCACAGGTAAAACAAAATCAAATAACTTTGATAAGTTTATTCCTTCAGAATTATCATTACCAGAGTCTCTGTTTTCTCTCCAGTTGCTATTTGAAAACAATAACTAAATGTGAGGCTTTCCTAGCTATAACATCCTAGCCTTTTTATTTCAGTGTGTTTGCCTGAACAATATTGATGCATGACCCTACATTTTCCTTCATAGCTAATACAATCGGAGACTTATTTTCTAACCATGCAAATTCACCCATAATCTACCAGTAGGCACAGTAAGTTGGATAGTACTTAAGGCAGAAATAAAGAACCTATAATGTAAGAAAGCAACCAATGAAGTAATAAAAGTAATTTTTATAAAGTAATAAAATACTGTTTTATTACTTTATTAATTGAAATTTTAACTATTGTGTCAGAGAACAACTTTGCTGGATTATCTGCTCTAGTGGGATGGCCAGAATGGTAATGGATCCTTCTCTGTAGATAATACTATTATAAAGTAAATTACTCCACCCTGTTGCCATACAGATGTATTTGATTACTAACCCCAGAATCCCCAGTCATAGATAGAGGACATACTAATCCACAAGCTAAATAAGTATTGCCTATCTCAAACAAGGTCAGAAAACAACTGATAATTGAGATGTAACTGTCAGGGTCATCTGTTGGCTAAATTACATAATGATAATGCCATCATCCTACTCTCAAATGCAGTGAACCCTCATTTTCCGCGGGGGTTACGTTCCAAAAAGAACCCGTGATAGGGGTTATTTTTTTTACAATTATTATACAATGAAATACTCCATAATACATTGAAACCAAAGAACAAAAGCTTTTTACAGGCCCAAGCATTTGTTTAACAAATAAAAGTACTGTATAAACGTATTTACAAATAACTACTGTACTGTAAAATAATAATTTTAATCATCAATACGAACTGAAGGCTTCAAATTGGGGAGATCAGCACCGACCCGAGTCATTGAATTAGAACGGGAGAAAATGAAAAATGATTATGAAAAAAAATACAAAGTACAGTAGGACAAATAGTGACTCACATGTATTTCACTGCTCTTGGCAAGCTGTTTTACGTATGTGTATAAACCACAACGTTATTGACACACAGTTAGAGAAGAAGTGGAGAGACTGTTTAGCCAATCAGAATGCAGAACACAATGCACGATGCAAATCCGTGAAGCAGCGAGACCGTGAAAGGTGAACGGCGATATAGCGAGGGTTCACTGTATCTACAAATAGTCAAAATGGTAAACAGTTGTTTGTACAATAACTAGAAGTCAGCCTTGCCATGATAGTATTAGGGTCTGCAAGACTGAAATGAAATCCCAATAAACTCAGCGGGGCATAGATTGTACTGCAAATATTTGTTATAGTACAAACTGTCTTTGCAAGTTACTGTCATTCAGTTTATCCCTTGCTCTATCACTGTTTCCCCAGCCATTTTAAGATGTGTGTACTTTAACTCCCAGAATTCCCCAGCCAGCTCTAAGTCATTGATGGATGCAATCCTAAACATTCAACTCAAACTAGGATCTCAAGGTCTGGGCCAGAATCCTCATTCAGTTTTTCATTCAGAATATTTGTTTAGTTTGATTGCCTGCTAAAACTTCTAAAAATGTTTCAATTCCCTGAATTCTAGTCTTAGCCCCATAACTACTTTATCTTCTATTTGGGGATAATTTATTTATTTATTTATTTATTTATTTGTGAGATTTATATACTGCCTCACAGTGCAAGCACTCTCTAATCAGTTTACACCATTAAGCAATGTATATATTTACATTGCCCCCAACAATCTGGGTCCTCATTTTACCTACCTCGGAAGGATGGAAGACTGAGTCAACCCTGAGCCGGTGAGATTTGAACAGCTGAACTCAAATGATCACAGTCAGCTAAAGTAGCCTGCAGTACTGCTCTCTAACCGCTGTGCCACCTCACCTCCTATTTTCTTATAGGAAGCAGAGCGTCTTCGCCAAAGGGAAGATGAGGAAAGGAGGAAATTTGAAAGATGGAAGGAAGAGGAGAGAGCAAAGTTTCACACAGAAATGGAAGAGCTCAGGCAACTTTTCCTCATGGAAATCAAGGACTTTTCCAACAAAAATTCTGTCTTGGAAGGAGTAAGGAAAAGATATGGCTTGCAATTTTCCTATTTTCTTGAATATGCAACATGTTTGCCATCATTAATTCAGCATGGACAATTATACATCAAAGGATTAAAATCTAATTCCTATAAAAATGTTGGGAAACACAGCAGTTTACATCATATGGCAGTGATGGCGAACCTATGGCACTCGTGCCACAGGTGGCACGCGGAGCCATATCTGCAGGCACGTGAGCCGTTGCCCTAGCTCAGCTCCAGCATTCATGTGCGCACCGGCCAGCTGATTTTTGGCTCACGTGGAGGCTCTGGGAGGGCGTTTTCGGCTTCTGGAAGGCCTCCAGGGGGGCAGAAGAGGGTGGTTTTGCCCTCCCCAGGCTCTAGGGAAGCCTCTGGAGCCTGGGGAGGATGAAAAACGGACCTACCGGGCCCACCCAAAGTCGGGAAATGGGTGAGCGGGGGAAATCATGCACACATGCATGGGGGGCAGGGTAGCATTGAATTATAAGTGTGGGCACTCAAGCATGTGCAATAGCGTGTGTGCACGCGCTTTCGGCACCCGAGGGAAAAAAGGTTCGCCATCTAAGCTGCTGACTAGGGATGCGGGATGCTATCCACCAATTACTAGTCCCATTTAAGAAGGTGCATTCTTGTCCTTTGCTGCAGATAGCAAAATGGATAGGTCCAAACCTGGCTAGGACTAGGAAAACTAGTTGTTCTGACTGAGGGGAGCTTACCCCAAATATTTGAAGCCTTATGAAAACGTTACCAGTATTACAAGAATAATAGGAGGCAGCTCCTTGATGTGATAGAGATGTTTTAGGCAATAAGCATTTGATATCAAAGATTGTGTTTCAGTTTTCTCCATCATTAATTGGCATTCAAGGGCATACTCACCTCTGCTCTTCCTATCATATGTGCTTGGGTTATTGGGAAGGAAGGATGAACAGCTTTATGATCTGTGAGAAAGAGTAAAGCAACAATAAGAAGACTTACAAACATATTTTATCTCTATTGTTCTCCAGAGTTTTTCCTATGGCAGAAAATAGGTTGCCATTTGAGTGATTGTGATACTATTTAGATCAGTATTTTCCCAATCAAGATAAAACCTTGATCAGAGATTTAAAGCAAGATGCAATTGGGAATTCTGACCCTCCTGACATATACCCATACCTCAATTAGAGTGCCGAATATAAGTATATGTGTCAAATGGAAGATGTTACATGTTACCTAGAGAAATATTTTTGGTTTTTCTGGCAGCTGCAGACTGTGGCACTTTGTCATAGATCACATATTCCTTCTGCAGAAACTTCAGGAACTACAAGTCAAGAATGCAGTAGCCTCACATCTTGGGACATTGCAAGATGATGATTCTTTTGAGAAACAACAGTGGACTAAGACTCAGAAAGAATTACAAGGGATGAAGGCAAGCATTGAACAACAGGTAGGGAACCTAAAGAAATAATGCAGCCTTTTCCAGTCTATTGTCCTTCAGGCATATTGAGACAACAGCTCCAAGAGTTCCCAATCAACTCAGCCATAACCATACTGACTCATTCTTCTGGAAATTATAATTTTGAGCTATTGTATAGCAATAGATCCACTTAACATTTAAAACTAATATCTTTTATTTATAGTCCTTTGGATTCAGTAGTTAATTTTAGCTCTATAACCATTGAAGAACATTATCAGAATCACAGTGAACAGATTGTTCTGAACTTATTTATATTGATGTTTCTACGACAATAATTTTTAATCAGTAAAGTTAAGCTGCAATTTAAAACCATACACACACACACACACACACAGAGAGAGAGAGAGAGAGAGAGAGAGAGATACTTGCATTCACACACACACACATATATACATATAGTTACAAAGAAAGATGTATCTATTGACGAATCCTGCAAAACTCATTTTTTTAATAATATGATAGGATCATCCTATATTAGTCCTTTCTCCAGGTATCTTGACCATGACTTCCAGCATTCCTAACTATATCCTAAATTCCCAAATTCTGTATCTGGGAATACTCACCAGGAGAGTGTCGGGTTGGGAAATACTGGTATGTACTAAAATGGGTTTACAGATTCCTCAGTGAAACAAGGAATTATAGGACTGAATGCAATTCCCCATTCTTTAGTTGGCACTCTGAATCAGGTGCATCAGAAAATGTGAAGATTGACATTTTTGCTAAGACTCAAATAACTTGTGATAGATAACTGGCAAGATAACTGTCAATAAGGCTGGGTACTTTTTCCAATGTTTATCAGAAAACCGAATGGGAGTGGAAACTTAGGAAACTTCAGAAGGAGAATGAGAAAGAAAAAGAAAAAGTGAGTACACCCAATATTTTTGCAGCTTTTTCTGCTAGTAGAAAAATGAGGACATTGTATTCTATAATTAATGGCAGCCATGCCTATTCATTTAGGGCAGAGGGGGCAGGAGGAATCATCATGGAGAGGAAATAAAATATCTATCATCCATTATAGACAAGGAGATTAACTGATGGTACATACACCCTCCACCATGATATAAAGAGGATTCTAGTAGCCAAAGCAAGTCTGAAAGGTCTACCTCCCTCTATCTATGTTTGATATAGTATGTGTAGATACTTTAAATATAGATGGTGCACATACATTACATTGCATGTTCATGAAGGACAGCAAAGTCTACAGATATAATCCTATTCCCTCCACACTTGTATCTGAATTATATTTCAGTGCAATGCTTTATTGTTTTATGGTATGACTAAGCGATAAGATTCGGAATAATACAGCTCACACTTGAAAACGGTTCTTATTTTGCCGTAGGTTGGTGGGTGGGTGGGTAGATAGATCGAGATTGTATGTCTTTATTGTGAAATCAGATTCTAGAGACATTAAACTTCAAACTTGTGAGGACTTGTGAACTCCAGCTGGCTGGAGAATTCTGGGAGTTGAAGTCCACAAGTCTTAAAGTTGCCAAGTTTGGGGACCCCTGCATTAGACCATAGGCAACTAAGCCCATTTAGTTGCAGCCTTCATAATTGCATTCCTAACCATTTGTCCCTATTAATGAAGTGTTTAATTAGTTGGAATAGTCTTTACACCCAAATGTTATTTTTCTGTCTCAGCTGAAGAATGAGAATGAAAAACTGAGGGCTTTCTTGTCTTCTGACCAATCTAAAATGAGTGAATATAACAAGAAACAACTTGCCTCCCTTACCACACAACTCCAAGAGCAAGCTGGTGTCATCCAATCTCAGGAGAATACAGTAAGCTGAATACAGTTCTTCTGAGAAGTTCTTTATATTCTTCAATTTAGAGAAGAGCTTGTGTTTGTTTTCAAATGAGAATGCTCCTGGGTTCTGAGAATCAAACTATATTGTTAGTAGATTCCCATGAGGCAGCATTTCTGGGACCATATCACCATTTCATATTTTATATGGAAACTGCATGTTTTAATGTTCCCCTTATTCCAAACAATCAGTTGGGCTAAGTATGATGCAAAATTAAAGGGCAAAATGTGATTTGGAAGATGTGTGGTGCAGTGGTGGGTTGTAAATAATTTTGCCACCGGTTTGCATGTGCGGGTGGGTGGAGCCTCCCACTACCGGAGCTACCGGTTCTAAGAACCGGTCCAAACCGGGAGCAACCCACCGTTGGTGTGGTGTTGAGAATACCTTA
The DNA here is from genome assembly GCA_023053685.1 of Diadophis punctatus similis. Lineage (NCBI taxonomy): Eukaryota > Metazoa > Chordata > Lepidosauria > Squamata > Dipsadidae > Diadophis > Diadophis punctatus. Next base: position 39,706,769 of record JALIGW010000005.1, on the reverse strand, counting down.
AATAAAATGCATTGTTCCTGGATTATGCATTAGTTGTGGAGGTAACCACTTACATCTTGAAAAACTTATAGCCATTTTAAGGTAATACCTGCAGATGCTACCTGTATACTACATATGCTCCAAATCACAATTTGCCTTTGAATCCAATTTGTTGCACAACCCTGTAATCCAATCCAATAATCTAATTGCTTTGCTGGTGAGAATCTTTCACCCTACAATATATATGGCTTACACCAAAATGTAGTTTTGCTTTACTTACTTTACACCGCTAAAGTGACTTGATATATTAGAAATAAATGACTGGTCCTGCACTCAGGCATATAGGCTAAAAGAGGAGATATGGATAAAAAATAAATTACTAGGCAATGGCAGAATAAAATGTTGAACTTTAAGGTGATATTAATATCCATTTGGGCTCATGTTGATCCTCCCTTGATTGTGTTCCTGCCTGAATAATGTTTCATGATTTTTGATCCCTGGATTGGGGGAAAAGAAGCCGAAATGTACTTTCCTTTCATTCTTCATCAAAGTAGTAACTGAGTCTTGTACCTGGGAGAGATCAGAGAAAATTCTCTGTAACTGCTCCTTTTCTGGCCAATGTAAAGTGCCAGGTAAGCAGTTCCTCTTGCTATTTCACTCCCTTCTGGGTATAGTAGAAGAGGCATATGAAACACATTTTATTTTGAAATGTGAGTAGTAACTTCGTAAACTGATTTACATTATTATGTACCAGTCATATATCAGCTGAATACTTATTAGATCTTATAAATAATAACTGATTTATTTTCTATGTTACCTTTCAGATTAAGCTTCTGACTTCCAGCAAACCCAGAGGTAATGACCAATCCCTATATGGAATAACTCTCCATAATTACAGTAGATTTTCTTTCTCTTTTGACAAAGCTATAGAATTATTTAGTAGCCATGCTTCTACATCCAGAAAGAACATCTATATATTAGTAAAATTCTCCTGTTTGTAACCTTAAATTGGGTGAACTGGTGCTTCATGAGGCAATAATTTATGAATCAACATACTTCAGATAGGCTAACTTAAAGAATGCATCCAAAATCTAGTCCCCATTACTCCAATGGGATTGAAATTTGGCAAAGTTGTGGGTGCTACAGCACTGCAATCACATAATCATAATTTCAATGCTCCCTGTCAGCATCCCATAAGAGAAATCAGTGGAGAAGCCAGCAGGATGTCAGAAGTCACTCCTGCTCCTATTGCTTTTTTGCCCACCCATAGTCATTCTGTTTTTTTGTTTAGATAAGGAAATATTTCTGAAATGACCCAATGGATTGCAGGTTGTTTAGTTAAATATGAAATTCCACATGATGACAAGCGAAGGCAAGAGAAAGAGAGAAACAGAAAAACAATATACAGATATTTCATTACCATGCTTAGGTTTGCTGAACAACTTGTAATGGAGTATGGTAATGTTTTTAAACTGTACAAAAACCTAAGGTTCATTTACATGTTATTAGTTCTCTCTCCCCCATCCAGATGATATATTTATCATAATATAAAGTGCTGATTCATAGGCTTTGCAGGGAGTCCAAGTGATAATACTTTTCCTTTGGCCCATTTTTTCCTATCTGTTTTCTTAATGGAATAGTTTCATGGTGCTATTTGCTTCAAATTGCTTTCTCTTTCCATTTAAAAGAGCTGGGCTGGAGCCAAATTAAGTTACACTTAGTTCCCATTAAAATAATGGCTAACTCGTGTTAATGCCATGACAGTGTCAACGATGCGATTGTGTTTTGGAATATGAGTATAGGCCTTTCTTTAAAAATTGCTTTTCATTCCAGAAATCCAACAAGTACCCAAGATAGAAAAGCTGGAAGAATCCAGCGAAGAAGGTATATTTTGTAAATTTCACCTGCCATTTTTCTTATATGCTAAATATTACTATTACTGAGAGAGAGAGAGAGACTGACCACTCAGAGATACTTTCTGAGATGCTGAGAAATTCTTGTAGGTCAGGAAAAGACAGTGGCTAGTCATTTACTTTGGGTTTTAGAATAATTTCATAATTAATTCCAGAGGTTGGCAGTGTAGAAATTGATAGTAATGGAGTTTGAGTTCTAGTCATGGATTGGGACTATATTAAATCCTGATTAGGACTATATTAAATCAAGCACTACATGAGATCACTATATTTTAATTGGGTTGTCTCTGCTGTCCTGGAATGAATGAAGGAGTTAGGACTATTTTCTTGAATTTTACACGAGCTATCTCCTTCAATGGCAGATTAAATTGAAGTTGGATGAATGTTTGTTTGTTTGTTTGCCTGAAATAGATGTGTAAGTGGCAGTTTTGGGGTAGGGTATAAATGTTAAACATTCCAGAATTGGGATTTATAACATCCTGCCCATTGGTTTCTGCAGATCTAGATGATACTTTGGACAGGAAGAATAGAGTTCTGGAAACTTTGCGGAAGGATCCCAATTTGTTGAAGCAATTCCGGCCAATTCTGGAAGAGACACTTGAAGATAAACTGGAGACCATGGGAGTGAAACGGGTAAGTGCTATGAGAAGAAAAAAGTAGAAAGGGAACATTTTTCATTTTTTTTAATCTACTAGAGCAGTGGTTCCCAACCTTCCTAATGCCATGACCCGTGTCCTGCCCCCGCGCCCCCACCGCGCCCCACCCCACTGCCGCTATTTGGGTTCTTTTACCCTCTGCGCATGCGTGAAGCATTCTGCGCATGCGCAGAGGGTAAAAGAACCCAAATGGCAGTATCCGGGCAAAGTCTCCAGATCTGGGCGAGGTCTCCGCTTGCTTCGCGTGTTGCCTCTGGGAGCTTTTCGAGCCCCGTCATGAAAGGCATGCGTGACTTCGGCGGGGCTGGGACAGGCGGCTGCCCGGAGAGAGCCACACCCTTCACGGCTTCACCCCAAATGCTACAGGTAGATGGGAGAGAGACTGCGAAGGGGATGGCTCTCTCCAGGCATCCGCCTGTCCCAGCCCCTCTGAAGTCGCGCACGGGGCTCGAAAAGCTCCCAGAGGCAACATGCCAGGGGTAAAATGCTCCCGGTTCGTTCTTGCCTGTCGGTCATCGCAGAGCCGATGGAGCCGGTGGCAGTCGCGGCACGGGGCTTTCCCCGCCCGCCTGGATGCCGCCATTTGAGTTCTTTTGCCCTCTGCAACTCAAATGACAGCATCCAGGCGGGCAGGGGAAGCCCTGCACTGCGACCGCCACCAGCTCCATCGGCTCTGCGACGACCGACAGGCAAGAGTGAACCGGGAGCATTTCACCCCTGCAAACACGCGAAGCGAGCAGAGACCTTGCCCGGATCTGGAGACTTTGCCCGGATGCTGCCATTTGGGTTCTTTTACCCTCTGCGCGTGCACAGAACGCTTTGCACATGTGCAGAGGATAAAAGAACCCAAATGGCGGTGGCAGGGTGGGTCGCGGTGGGGGCGTGGGTTGTGGGGCGCGATATCATGGCCAGGCTTGTGGCAGTGGGGGGAGGAGCTGAGGATGCCGGGGCGACTCCTGGGAAATGGTCATTCGACCCCCCAAAAGGGTCGCGACCCCCAGGTTGGGAACCGCTGTACTAGACTTACTTTGAATTTCAGCTGGATGCGATTTTGAGGATTGCGATATATATTAATTTGGCAAAAAAGTGACATAAAATTATACTCATCTTTGAACACCTGTTCAACATATTCACATGCTTGACAGAAAATTGAAAAGCCCCCAGCGTCTTACTCTTCCTCTCCTCCTCCTCCTCTTCTGAACCTTTTTTTTTCCAGGAAAATGGCTTGCCCAAGGAACTGCTTTTTCGTTTCCCTCCAAAAATCAGAAAGTGCTAATTAAAGAACATTCTTTTAAGATTCATTCTTGACTTCTTTGTCTCAGTATATTGCAACAAACCAATAAAAGACAAGGAAATAAGAAACCATAAGACAAATATATTTGGAAGAAATGCATTCTTGTTTATGCAGCGTAGCTGTCACAGGGAGTGTGGAAATCAAACAGTCATATTCACAATAGACAATAACTATCATGAACTAATTTATTATTTCTCTTTAAGTGTAATATTGCAATTGTTGCAAAATTTAAAACAAACTTCTGGATTGCCTCACATTTTTACTTTCATAGCTAGATAGATTTATCAGTGACATGCATCTAAAACCAATAATGTGTCTTCAAGTCCCTCTCTTTTCCTTTGACTTAACTGCCATAGAAAAGCTAGACTGCAGTAAAAATAATAAAAGACTTTATGACTTTAATGGTCTGCTGTCAGTAATTAATTATTTCCCTATTGCAGAGTAATTTTTTTTAAATCAGTGGTCTTAAATTGCATAGCTGTATAAAGTTGCCTTTAGAATTAATAGATGGCTTTACATTAACTTAGCTGGCATCCTCTCATAGCTAGTAAAATGATGACCTTCAGATCCTCCTCTTTCTCCAAAATTCTGTTCAGGTTAGAGTCTGATTTCTCAAAACTTAATCCTTGTTAATCTTCAGTAATCTTCCCTCTACCCAGGGAGCTTCTTCAGTGGTCCTCAGTACATCTGGAACTGGCATATTTTTGGCAGCCAAAACTGCCTGAATCCCATTGACTTGCTGGCCATCTTCTTTACCTCCCCATGAGTCCATCCACAAGTCCTATTCTATGAGCCACTTAGTCCATTTCAATTTTCTTCCCACTCTCCATGAGCGTCACTCTTTCTGTTTCATTCCCAGCTATTTTCTCACACTTAGTTTATCAACTCCAAACACAGCTCATCTACCTGGGACACTGAATTGTACAGCAGTTTAATCCTCCTTCTTTCCATCCTTTTTTAATTCAGCAGCAACTCTTCAAAGGAGTTGAACCAAGTTTTCCACCTGAATAGAGGCTCCCATTATTTACATTCAGCCTAATATGAGGAATCCCCTGTTTAATTTGAAGAGGTTGAGATGTCAGGAACGTATTTGCTACATGAATGATGAGAGTAGGGCTCACACTCATATTTATGTTGATTAGAAACATTTGTTCTGTTTTATAGGGTACAAAAGGTATCCCAGCTCAAATCTATAAAAATTTGAGAGCTTTGATTAAGAAGCAGCAGCAGCAGAAGGCTAAAACATTTCCAGGTCTGCTAAGCTTGAGAGATAAACTTGAAAAAGAAGTTCAGAAGAAAGTGGTTCAGAAGGATGAAGAGAATATGTCCTTGCCATTTTCTTCAATCTTTGGTAAGATGCTCAGTTATATTATTTAGAAATATAACATTTATTTTATTTGATTAATATTTTATCATTTTATGTAAAAACAACAAAATATCTGATAACACTAACAAATTTAATGCTTAAATGATGCTGTGCTTCCTGACTCTAACGTTATAGATTTTTGTTTTTACAATTTTTTCAACATAAGATGAAATTAATCTAAAGGCTAATTTGTAAATTCAAGTTTATATATGGACCCTGCTCATAATAAAAAAAAATTCATGGCTACTTTTACAGCAGATGGACCATATGATCCCATACATATTCTTTGCAGCAAAGTTTATTAGCATAGCACATACATGCTACTACATGTACTGTGTATATAGTATGCATAGCACATACATGTATACTGTATCAGGTATTGAAAGGGTTCGGTACAATCTCCAACATAAATTCCAGTGACTTCATAGATGTATTTTGTGTGGTTTTCTTGACAGGAATGTGGAAGTGGATTCCCATGGCCTTCTTCCATGATGTTTTTGATTTTTGAATCTAGCTTTTAGGCCGGCCATTCCCTCAAATTCTCTTATCCAAGTACTAATTAACCTGACCCTGCTTAGTTTCCATAAGCCAGATGTCATATGTTGCTGAGATGTAAAACCATAAGTATAAACCAAATAATGTGAATAAAATTCCTAAAAGCAGAATGAGGAAGGGAAATATTTTACTTCTAACACAAGTTGTAGAGTGGTGCTATGTAAGACTCCATTGCACTCCAAAAATGTTTTTCTCCTTTTCTCCTATTATTCAGTCCTAATAATTAAGAACAAAACAAAATAAAAAATGACACAGCAATAATTGAAAGATATATAAAAGAGTATTTATAATATTGAGATATCCTAAATTTTAAGCATATTCAGTGTTTTCTGTACAAAAGGTTACTTGTATCAATAAAAGTAATTGATAAGAAATTACCTTTTTTAAATTAAATTTGTTTGCCACCTGTCTTACCACAGGATACGTCTGGGCAGTTTAAATGTTAAAAATGATAAAACTATACAAAACATGTATATAATACAAACAAAATATATAAAGATACTAATTGTACAAAAGTACAAATTATTATAAAGAACTAGATGAGAGTAAATCCTTCACTAAAGACTTTTTCAAGTTCTTGTTATGGTAATTGTTTGGTCTATGCTGTTTCCCACACTTCTTAATATTGATAATCCAGGAAAAAGCATACTTTAATGTATTTATGCATTTGGTAAACATGGTAGTGAGTGCAATTTTTTTTAACTAAAGTAAATATTCTTCTGTCTGTTATAAAAATCATGCTTAAAAGATGGGTTGCAGTCTTTCATGAAGATTGGGAGATAAGCATTTAAATTCAGTTAATCCAGGACACTTTTCTACAACAGGAGTGAGCCATATGCAGTCACAAAATGTTTGCGTATATGTATATGTGTCTGCAGTTGCAGAACCTGAGATTCTGGCTTTAGTATTAAATCTGTGGATCAAGTGTATGAAAAGGCAAGAATAGATAATTTATTTTTACTAGTGGGGAGATACTTATTGTGAGATTACTTGCTGTATTCGGGATCCATCAGTGACTCAGGTTTGAACACATAAGAGGCAAATAGATCAAAACAATTTCTGTGTAATGTTTGAGTCAGCTGGATAATTGAAGCCAAGTCACTAAGAGGATTTTTACTTAGGCTTCTTGCTTCATTTGGTTTCTGGGGCAAACATAAAACTTTTGTCATGTTAGAACTGCAAATCCTGCTTTTGTACTTTCATTAATGCTATTAGAGGTTATTCAGAAAGCAAAGGAGATATAAACCTTGCATTTTAAAAATGCTGTGAAATGCTCAGTGGTTCAGTTGTAGTTGTTTTGATATGGAACAGTGAATCTTTAAGACCCAGATTAAATACCAGTCAGATTGGGTTTTTTTTTTAATTAAACGTTTTCAATCTTTTCCTCCAGAAAAAAAACAAAGAGACCAGCATTCTCCACTCCAGGTTACACCTTTGAAGATTGGGACACACCCAGTAGAAGTACCATATTATGCCCTGGAGACACCCAAGCCAGCTCCTCGGAGCAAAGTTAGTTCCATGACTAGTTCAGCAGAGATTCCAAAGGTACTATCTCCAAATCTAATTAGAAGCAGTTCACCTTCTCTTCAACAATCTGCTGTCCACTTTCCCAGGTAAGTTCTGGATTATAATTGTATTTCCCTGATTTGATGTTTTAACCTGTGCTCGATCTTATTATAATTAAAGTGAATTATTTATTTATTGAATTTATATAGTCACCCATTCATTTGCATGAGACTTAGGAAGCTTACCTACTGTAGTAATTGCGATTGTGCAAAATAGTCAACGAAAAAGCTTATAAAAACTTTGATAGTCACAGACTCAGCTCATTTGACAGACAAGGGCAGAATGTGCATACATTCCACATTCAGGAATGCAGTATGACTCTTTGTTGTGTACAGATTGAGAATGCTGCATTTCTCTTCTCTGCTAGAAATAACAAAAGTTTTTAAAAAATTTAAAAAATGAAGTAAGTTTCTGTATGGATGCTGGTAAAGAGAATAATTTAACATAGCTGTTTAACAGCCTCTAGTTAAAATAGAATCTCTACAGAGCCCTGGATAAAGTCTCACTAAACAAAGCAGAGGAAATTTTGCTATGAAAAATTAGTAGTTCGGAAAAAATATAAATTTGCTTTAACTTTTTTTCCTTTTTTCTATGTGTTACCTACCAAGTTGAAATTCTGTATTTCTCTGTGCAAGTTAGGGAATTCTGGGTAATTCCAATCTTTAGCCCTTCTTCATGTAGAGTATCACAGTATTAGTTGTTTTTGTGATCTGTAAGAGAAAAAACTCCTGCAGCATCTCTCCAAACGGTCTATTTTTCTTCTATTTTATAGCCTTCTTGTGGTCTGTCTGAAGCACTGTGCTTCCCTTTTCAGTATAGCGTTTGCAATTTATCCTTTTCATCAACTATTTTGCATTTAAATATTTAAATTCAGTAATTCTATCTCTGCATATCTCTTTTCTTTTAAAATAGTTTTTGTTGTCCATGGTTGGATTGGTCTATCTACCAAGAAAGGGAGGGGGGTGAATTATCTAATCAAATGCCTCGATGCTAAGTAACCACATAGTTGCATTTTTAGCATGTAATTGCCAGAGACAGCGCAGATGATAATAATAATAACAACAACAACAACAACAACAACAACAACAACAACAACAGAGTTGGAAGGGACCTTGGAGGTCTTCTAGTCCAACCCCCTGCTTAGGCAGGAAACCCTACACTACTTCAGACAAATGGTTATCCAACATCTTCTTAAAAACTTCTAGTGTTGGAGCATTTACAACTTCTGGAGGCAAGCCGTTCCACTGATTAATTTTCTAACTGTCAGGAAATTTCTCCTTAGTTCTGAGTTGCTTCTCTCCTTGTTTAGTTTCCACCCATTGCTTCTTGTTCTACCCTCAGGTGCTTTGGAGAATAGTTTGACTCCCTCTTCTTTGTGGCAACCCCTGAGATATTGGAACACTGCTATCATGTCTCCCCTGGTCCTTCTTTTCATTAAACTAGACATACCCAGTTCCTGCAACCGTTCTTCATATGTTTTAGCCTCCAGTCCCCTAATCATCTTTGTTGCTCTTCTCTGCACTCTTTCTAGAGTCTCGACATCATTTTTGTTGTTGTTAGGGCCTTTTCTTTCACACACTTATGAGAAGGATGCTAGGCATGGCATTCCTTGGCAGATAAATGATTTAGCAAGAATTACCAAGCCACCTCTTCCCAATAGGATTGAGACCACCTGCCTTCTTCCCTACAAGCTCAATCAGTCTGCTACACTGATTTTTTGTGAGGTATTTTGGTGTTCATTTGTAAACTGAGTTTACCTTTGAAAGAAAGGTGGGACATATTTTTACAAATAGGCCATTGATATGTATTCCCTAGCTTGGCTACTCTGAAAGTAGTTCAGATTCTATTAGAACAGTTGTAAACTTTCTTAGAATCTCACAAAGCAAGGTCTCTATAATTGTTTATTGGTTTTATTCAGTTTGGACACTTCCTGACTCTAGATTGATTCTGGGCAGCTCACAACATAACGAAGCAAGATAAGACACAATATAAAATGGTTCATAATAATTACTCTTTTCTCATTTTTCCTTCTATTGTGTTTCTCTCCTTAGTACTTCACCTTTCAGCTCTGAGACTGAAGAGTCAGAGGAAGAAACAAACATGAGCTCTCCAAAACACACACCTCTCAAGACAGAACCAAAGCAGAGCAAATATGTCCCCAGAGCAGCCCAGGTGGAAGAGAGTGAGTGGGATTCATCTGATACAGACTTTTCTAAAGAGAAACCTGGTACAGGAAAGAGTCCTTCAGTTGCAGCAGGAACTCATTCAGGTGACTGTCATTTAATTGGGTTTATTATTGTCATAATGTATACAAATGTCAGTGTCAAAGAAGTAAAAAAAATAGCACATCCAAATACTAAGATATGTATCAACCAAGGGTGGGTTCCTCCCGGTTTGGACCGGATTGCCCGAACCGGTAGCGACCCGCTGGTGATGTCACTGTCGGTGCCGTTCCGTGCGCACCGCCATATTTTTTTCCTAATTTTTCCCCTTCCTTGAAAAGGGCCTGCCCGCCCGCCCACGGATGAATTCTGACCTTTATTTCTTCGCCCAAAGCATAGCTGATGAGCTCCTCAGCTGTGTTTTGGGCTAATTCCTTCTTCTGAGCATGCGCGGAAGCCAAATCGCGTGAAACATCGCGATGCGAACCGGTGGTGAAGGTAAGTGGAACCCACCCCTGGTATCAACTACTTCAGTAATCAAATGATTACTATGAACTGGGACAACAGTTATCTTGTTATACATTTTTAATGGGCTTAAATGACAGTTGGTAGTTGCTATTTTAATACCAATATTTAGTAAATGAATACTAAGTGAATTAATACCAATGTTTAGTAAATAAATACTAAGTGAATTAAATACTACTACAGGGTTTTGCCAGGGTGTGTTGCTATACTACAAGCTGTAAAACATACATGATTATTTTTAAAAAATTCAGTAAGAAGACACGAGTTAATAGTTGTTTAGGCTAAATAACTTTTCAAATAAAGTAACCGTCTCCTATGAGGGTAGCAATATGCTGAAAGGCTAGTACAATCACGTCACCACTAATTCTGAGCCTAACTGATTCCTTGCTTCACTTAGAAACACTAGTGCAGTCAATGGCTAAAAACCTGGAGAAGAAACTGAACATACCTGGAAAGAAGCCTCCAGGTGGCGTGAAGCTCTTTGCCATCCAAAGCAAAGAAGATGCTAAAACCGATCATCCCACAAAAAAGCTTCAGGTATTGGTGTTATTTTCAAAACGCAAGAAGGTAGTAGGTAGTAATCTCTTAATTTTGCTTCCTAACAGTATAGATCTTGTTCATAACTGATTCACTAGTAGCATGATCTGCGCATTTCTAAGAAAGTTACATTGTATTCTGTAGGCCATAGTAATAAATGGGTTTAAGATTATTTGCAAAAAGTAAAAAGATCAAGATAGCGAATACTTAAAAAGTAGTCAATATGTTGTCAGTGAAAGGATTGTTCATTGGGTTAATCCATAATTTTAGTTAACTTGCCTAAAGATTATGAGATTTACCACATCTCAGCAGCAAAAAATCAGATGGCCAACACATGGCAGGAAAGAAATACAGAAGACATTTGGATATCATGTAGTAATTGTCTAGACTTCTGTAGGCTGGATCTGGTAGCCCTACTTTATAAACTCTCGGGTATTAAAGCTTTGAGTATAATATTGAGCTTATTGCGTTCGGTATACATGAACTTAATATGTTTCTAGAATCCATATTTGTTTTCTGTGACATTATTATTTATAAACACAATACACTAAATAGCAAACATCTAGTGCCCTCCATAACACTGGAAATATAATTTATGGATTTCTAGGACCTAAGACTCCTTAGATTGCGAGCACAGATAGAGAGCATCAGAAAGAGAAGGACTGCTGCAGATAATTTGTGAATATGCAAGGCAAAGTAGACATGGAGAAGATTTATCCATGTGGTTGTTAAAAGTTAGCAATGAGTAACTGGCATGGAATCAATTAATCAAAAGTAGATACCGTATTTTTCGGAGTATAAGACGCACCGGAGTATAAGACGCACCTTAGTTTTTGGGGAGGAAAATAGGGGAAAACAATCTGCCTACCAGGTATTCATCTGGCTAGCGTCCTTAGTCTGGTCAGCTTCAGCACATTATTTTATCCCCTGGTTAGGACTTAAAAAAACCTTCTTCTGAGAGAGTAACAATGAAAGAGCATGCAAGCCAGTAAGAGCTGGGAAGATCGTTAGCACCTGGTCAGGGCTAGAAAAACACTTATTCGGAACAGCTTCAGCACATTATTTTATCCCCTGGTTAGGACTTTAAAAAACCATCTTCTGAGAGAGTAACAATGAAAGAGCATGCAAGCCAGTAAGAGCTGGGAAGATCGTTAGCACCTGGTTAGGGCTAGAAAAAAACTTATTCGGAGAAGCTTCAGCACATTATTTTATCTCCTGGTTAGGACTTAAAAAAACCTTCTGAGAGAATAACAATGAAAGAACCTGCAAGCCAGTAAGAGCTGGGAAGATCGTTAGCACCTGGTTAGGGCTAGAAAAAAACTTATTCGGAGCAGCTTCAGCACATTATTTTATCCCCTGGTTAGGACTTTAAAAAATCATCTTCTGAGAGAGTAACAATGAAAGAGCCTGCAAGCCAGTAAGAGCTGGGAAGATAGTTAGCACCTGGTTAGGGCTAGAAAAAAACTTATTCGGAGCAAGTAGAGCAATGAAAAAAAAATTCTGCAAAGACTTAGGGCTGGAAAAATATTCTTTGGAGAGAGTAACAATGAAAAAGCCTGCAAGGTAAGAGCTGGGAAGATCTGTTAACACCTAGTTAGGGCTGGAAAAAAAGCTACATTCGAAGTATTAGACGCACCCAAATTTTCAGCCACTTTTAGGGAGGAAAAAGGTGCGTCTTATACTCCAAAAAATACGGTACTTTTAATAGCTAGGGACAGCAGTTATTTTTAGTTTTTACCTGAAGGGCTAGTAACAACATGAGGCAGGGAAATGGCAGGGGTCCCCAAACTTGGCAACTTTAAGACTTGTGGACTTCAACTCCCAGAATTCTGGGAGTTGAAATCCACAAGTCTTAAAAGTTGTCAAGTTTGAAGACCTCTGTGCTAGGGCCACAGCAGCCATTAAAGTTGACCAGTAGTTTTCATCCAGGGACTGGGGAAAGAACTTTGTTTTTTACATTGTGTTAGGCCTGTAGGCTTACAATGCAGTTTCGTTTATTTCCCACTTCAACATCATGGGAAGCTTGGTAAATTTTGAAGTGCTTCAAGGGGCTACAAGAAAGGGACTTGGAGCTAAAAGTTGTCCACTCCAAATGAAAGCCTGCCTAAATTGGTGAATGTTGTATGAATTCATTCATAAGTCATTCTTATTTAGACATTCATGTGCAATGTCTAACAGCATAAAAATTCCTTAGAAATAGTATTTAGAAATAAATATTAAAATATATTTTAACAAGTTTTTACAAACGCTCATCTTCGTGAAAATATTCTGTTTAATGCATATGTTTCTAAATCTATGTTTTATAAAATTCAGTGAAACATAAAATCTGAAGGGTAATTGCAAATCAAATATTTTTATTCACAAGTATCAAATCATTCATGCCTTTCTTTGTGCATCCAATCTTTGCAAGTTGCCATCACTTGTTCTCTCTTTGTTTTCTCTTTTCTTCCTGATATGTAGTTTGCCTATGAGGAAGACAGTGATTTGGACATTTCTTCCTTGGAGGAAATCAGCCAGCACCTGGAACCTGGAACTAAGATAAAGAAGCCACAAGGGGCAAAAGTTAGTGGGAGCTCCACTGGATTGCGGGGCACCAGTATCTGGGCTTCCAGCAGCACAAAGGCTGGGGCTTGGTGATTCCTATGGTTAGATGAGTACAGAACCCAGTTGAGATAGAAGAACATTCCATGACAGAGAAATCAGATTAAATTTGATAACCACAAAGAAAGAACAAAAACACCAAATACTGAAAGTATCACGTTGAAGGATCTAGGTTCTGTACAGAGTTTCAAAGCAAACATTTAATTAACATGAGTTCTTTTAGTGCTCCTAGACTGATTTGTTCTTCGGTTGAAAGTCAATCTTGACATGACATTATAAATTAAATTTTGTCCAGAAGACAAAAGCTTGATTCTTATATCATGCACAGCTATAATGTTGTGTACTTGGATCTGACTTAGTGCAGTATGTGAACCCAGTCTTCATGTACCATGGTATATGATTTAGCACTATATTAAGTAAAACAAAACGTATCTTAGCACAGCATATAAATGCAGCAATAGATGTAAGGCTGAATCAAAAAGCAGCCATGGCAGCCATTTGTGGGCTGTAATGAAGTTTACAGTACACCTATCACTGATGCTCTAAGTGAATTTAAGTGACTACAAGAGGGAAAGAGGTATAATTCTTATGGTCCACTTAATGGAACAAAAGCCTTTTGCTACATTGTGCTGTGATACATAATCTACTTTGGAAAAAATGTTTCTCAAAAATATCTGAATTGTTTATGCAATTAGGAAATTTTTCCTTTGTAGTACTGTGATGGATGCAAAACTTTCTTCTATTTTTGATAAGTTTGTAAATAGCCATAAAAGTAAATCAAATGGAAAGGCTTCAAACATTTTGTATCCCATTAGTCTTCAGTTTCATTCTTAGCTTGATTGCACTTGAATGTACAGTAATTCTGAAGTGCAGACTACTTAGTTAATTCTGAAATACTTTTAGCATTTTCAAAATATTTTTTATATTATATTTAGGTAGAATCACATTGAAAATGCTAAAAGTATTTCAGAATTAAATAACTATATCTGTGAAAAAATATAGATCTGACCTTGCTATGTGGGAAAAGTATAATAAATCATTAAGGGAGAAGAAAAAAGTTTTTAGAAAATTAAAACCAAAATACACCCCCTCTCAATTTTGTTTGATGCAAGGTGCGACAGAGAGAAAAAATATGAGTGGCTTTCAAAATTCTGTTATTCTACCCTACAACAATACTGAGCATTCTTGGAATCCATATTGCTCTTGTTTCATAACTTTTCTATCTTGAAGGGTTGACAATATCATGAACCATGATTCATGAACCACAACTTAAAAATTTTGGAAATTAATAATAACCACTTAAGAATAATAGTTAAGCAGTTGGAGTAGGACTGGAGGGATCCAGATTCAGGTCCATCCTCAGTCATGAGAGCTCACAGGAACTTTAGGCCACCCCGGCTCTTAAGTCTAATCTAACACATAAGATGGTTGTTGTGAAGATAAATGAAGATAGGACTATTGTAATTGCTATCTTCAGCATTAGGAGGAAGAGTGGGATATGATATATTCATCCCATAGTCATTTCCCAGTTGGATTAATGCCATGCACTCTACATAGGGCTGCCCTTGAAAAACACTCAAGCTTCAATATGCCCAGAATGCAGCACTGCGTACTATTTTGGGTGTACCAAGGTTTACCCAAATTACATTACTGTTGCCCAGATTTCATCGCCCATATTTTTTCAGGTACAATCCAAAGTGCTAGTTTTCATCTTTAAAGTCTTGCATGCTACAGGGAAAGGTTATTTGTAGGATCACAACTTTCCAAGGATTGCCTAACCCACCAGACCTGACAAGATGAGCACAATCCAGGTCACCCTGGGCCCTAGAAGATGTGCCTTCTCTGTTCTAGAATCTTCCATTGGAACAACTACTCCCTGATTCAGAAAGCCCCAACCTTCTTAGCCTTCTAGAAGGTTTGAAGACCTAGCTCTTCTACCAGAAACTGGCTGAGATGTTTGTTGAACCCAATATACTGTATGTGCAGTTCTTTTGGCAGTTTTATTATGATACCTTGGTATTATGGTTGCTTATAGATTTATTTTTTTAAAAAATGTATTTTCTGGGATTTGTTGTGAGGATTATCCATTTAAGATGAACAGCCATATACATTTTAAAAATTAAATTTTATATATGTTTTATAAACATACAGAAATGCAGTATGCTTTTTCAAGCAAAGGAAAGGATGAACCACCTTTCTTAAGTATTGTTCTCCTAAACCACTACTAATAGGAATTGTCCTTACAGTTACATTGGTTTCCAATGATGCATAAGTCTTCCATGATGTGAAATGAATGAGGATGAGAGCTGGAATATCTACAGAAGCCTCTTATTATCCCAGGGAAGACACTGAGAGGTTTATGTCATCTTGTCTGGTTTTAATCATTCCTGGGCAATTGTTCCCTGCCTTCCCCTTCATCCCAAAAAGATGCAAATATCACTATTCAGCAAGCAAACAAATGTTCCTCTACTGACTGGACTTTTTGCTATCTTGACAAATCTCCATTCATGGAAAGTTGGGGAATGAGATATCCTCTGGCTTGAATAAATCAGACTGATTCTGAACATTAAGTTTTTCAGGAGTCCCCACTTGTGCAGATATTTTTCTGGATCCTATTCTTCTTAAAATGTGGACCCTTCAATGTGGTTAGGCTGGCCCATTATTACAACTTCGTTTGATGAGCTCTAGAAAATATATTTGAAACTGAAAAGTTGCTGACAAATGCCACTTGATGGCACCATGTCTAAAGAAACATGCAATGTTTTTCTTGAGACTTTGCAAATGATACTTGCAATAAGAAAAGGGGTTTTTCCCCCTAAAGCAAAGCATATAAAACTCCCAAAGGAGTAGCAGTGAATAAGCCACCCTATACATGTGTCTAAATTGAAAGTCAGAGAAATAAAACTTTTGCTTGATTCTATTTTCTCCCATCCTTAATATGCTTTTTCCTTACTGAGGTCAATGTTACAAAAATTTGCTCAAAGCAATATTTCCCAAGGATACCTGAGGATTTGCAAATTTTAAGCATAACTAGATTTGAACTGAAAAAATGGGGGGAGGAATCAAATTGCACCAAGAAATGTTTGGAAAATGTTCAGTGGCTATATTTGAAGTAGTGCAAATGACTGTAAACTATTTGTTGGTTTTCCTCTAAATAGTGTAGTGTAAACCAAAAATTTTCATGTTATGATGTGAAATAATGAATGTCTTGTGCATATGACAATTTATCCTTTTTTTTTGGAGGGGGGGAGGGAGAAAATGAGATCATGACTGTACCCTAAAGTGATTCTAATATTTTTCAGTCACAGAGCTCTGTCTGTAAGTGAATATTTATAAATAATATTTATAAATTCTTAAAACTGTAAAGCATCAGGCAGTGTTTCTGAGAAAAGGAAGATAGATATTATCTACTATGTTCGCTTTTTTTCTCTAATGTAAAATTAGGTACAGAGATACTTAATTTTTTGTATATTTCTAATGAAGAAAGGCAGGATGAAAAATTACAAGTCATTTGTATAGCTGGTAGATTCCTGGTTTCATCCTATCACAAAATAAGTTACTGAGTGGATTTAGCAGTTTTCATGGTGAGGTAATGTTTGGATTATAATATTAATACAAAATATATACAAAGTGCTGCATAAACTGTTCTAACTTATCTTTGTATACCCATGCAACTGTAGAGACATTATATTTATATGAAAGATTAAAGCTATATTTGTATCAGTAGTTTTCTATGCATATTTGTTATGCCATAAGTAAAATGAGAGAGTAGAATACAAAGTAAAAGGGCTCCTAAGTCCTGTAAACTATCTGGAAATATTTTGGAGGAGAGCAGTTTTTGTTTGTTTGTTTTTTGTCTCTCATTTCTTTGTCTATGTAAGACTTGGGTGTGTCCTGTGTTTTGAAGGCCAGCTCATTTTTATTTTTCTCATATGCTGTGATTGGAAATCATAAAAGTCACCACAACCAGGAATTACTTAGCCGCCTGAAAGGCAGGAAGATGAGAAAAGCTGGAATAGACAATCCCGGCATGACTTTTCTTTATATCACTATTAACCTTTGCTGGGATGAGAACCCAGAAACTTGCAGGACGTTGTCTTAACTGGCTCTTTAAAATTTTCATCCTTCGCTGCAAAGAAATGGTGTGGGAATCCTAAGCTTTACAACAGTACTATGAATGAATGGAGAAATTGGATAAAAATAATTTTGCAATCATAACCAACTGTAGACATTGAAATATTCTTCCATTTTCCATTTTTTAAAAATAATGGCATTTTTAATTGTAGAGAAGAAACATAACTTCTGAAAAACGGGTCCACAATCATCTGTTAAATTGAAGTTCTACATATATAATCACAATAGAGGATATGTTCTACATATATAATCACAATAGAGGATATGTTCTACATATATAATCACAATAGAGGATATGTTAAAAAAAGTATTCTTTTAAAAGAAGGGGGGCTAAGATTTTGTACACTAAATTTTGAAATAGCTTTATGATTCTAGCAAATACCAAGTAGAATTTATTTTCAAATAGTTTCTTGAGCTAGCAAAATGCAAAACAAACATCTACCTGGAAACAAAAATAAATATTAAATGGCTACAAAACTAATATAGTATGAACCAATTTTAAACAACGTATTATTAAATAACATTTTACATATTAGAAGCAAAGTAAGATTTTGAGCTTACCACAAGGTGGTGCTTTTTAGCCAGTTAAGTATGAAGTGAGAAAAATAACAGGGAACCTGTATGGCTTTGCAGTTCTATGCAAGGGAAAACGTGACAGAAAGTTTGTGACCATTTCCAATCTGCTTTTATAAAATATTTCTTATTTAGGATGCCTGTGTGAGCCTGTATCATCTCTCCATAGCTTGTTCCTGTAATTATACCACAACAAATTTTTAATCAAGGTACTTCACATCCCATTATTCCTGTGGAATTGAAATTTCCACAATATGCATAGCACTTTTATTCACAAAGTTTTAGTTGTTGCTGTATACCTGCAGTCACGTGAGCATGATTTCCAATGAGTCCCTAGAAAGTAGGGCGGCATATAGGAACAGCAAAATTAAATAAAATAAATAAATAAATAATAAATGCTTCCTGCCAGCTTCCTACAAGCAAAAAATATAGCAAAGTCAATTGGGAAGCCATCAGGAAATCAAAAGTCACTCCCAATCCCAGTGCATTACATTACATCAATTTTTAATCAAGATACTTCCAACTTAAAAAATGCATTAAAAAACCAGAACCCATTACTCCTGTTATTCTACCGTAGTCATGTCAGGCTGCACTACCTTTCTTTCAAAGGATGGTCCAACAGAATCTGGTGTGTGTGTATGTATCCCACCAGGCAGGTAGGAGAGATCCTGTCTCCAAAGGAGCTCCATCTGGTGAAACCTAGCAGTATCTTTTCTGCTGTAACTATGCCCTCTGGAATATCACTCTCCCCCAAGGTCAGATTTGTCTCACCTATTAAACTTGCATTAATCTTAAAACATGGGTTTCTTGTCAGCCTTGGGGATCCCAAGGAGACCCTGCCAGCTGTATGAGATTGTGATGTTTGTTCTCCCGCTTTTTTGTTTACTTTATTCACTTTATATGTCTAGTTTATGTATTTTTCATTGTTTTTAGATTGCTTTGGAGTTTTTAACTGTTTGTATACACACACACGACTCACATTTTTGTAACTCCAGCTTCCTCTAGTGAGATGGAAAGCCTACATAAGAAAGTAACGAGATTTATTTATTTATTTTATTTGTCAAAACGTGTACAAGATAACAGGTATGGTATAAACATAAACAAAAACAAAGTATGTACAGGTAAATTTGGACAATAGGACAGGGATGGTAGGAACGGTGGTACGCTTATGCGCGCCCCTTACAGACCTCTTAGGAATGGGGTGAGGTCGACCGTAGACATCTAAGGTAAGGTGACCAGATTTTAATATTTGTAAAGCGGGACACCATTGACAGGGGGGGTTTCTAGGGGAGCAAGACGGGAGGGGTCCGTCTCTCTTATCCTGCAGCTTTGTGCACCCCCCCAAACACTCCCCTTCATCGCAGCCCTTACCGTTGCCATGGCCGGGGCTCGCCTCTGCTGCGTCTGGCCCGGAGAGGGACAGCGGCAGGAGAAGGAAGAAAGCAAACCGCGGCTGTGGTGCTTTGGGAGGGTGGGTGGTGAGGGTTCTTCACAGCTGCGTGCTGCCTCTGTTGCAGAAGCCGCCGCCAGCCAGCCGGGCAGCAGCCCTCCGTGTGGGGAGACGGCCAGGCCTGCGCTTGGAAGAGGCTGCCGCTCTCGCTGCCCGCTTTCTTCCTTCTCCTGCTGTGAAACAAAAGTGAACTGCGGCAGCGCTGCTTCGGAGGGCAGGCGGATGTCTGCAGCCAGGCAGTGAGAGCAGCAGCCCCTTCCAAGTGCAGGCCTGGCCCTATACCCGCCTGGGGGGCTGCCGGCCACCAGCAGCTTCCACGCTGCACTTGTAGTCGCGTGGCCGGCCGGCCGGATTAACAGGTGTGCTGGGGATGCCTTGCCCGCCGCCTCTGTGCGCTGCGCTTGGCAGGGGCCGCTGCCCCTCTCACTGCCCTCCCTCCCTGCCTGGCAGGAGGAGGCAGGCGAGGCAGCAGGCAGAGGGGTGTGCAGGGCTCGGCTCGGCCGCTGAGCATGTGGGGCACCTGCCCCAGCTCTCGGGCTGCTTCCTGCTTTGCCCAAATTCAAATTCAAAAGCGGGACTTTTTTGAAACGCCGTGGGACGCGGGACAAATTATTCAAAAGCGGGACTGTCCCACCAAAAGTGGGACGTCTGGTCACCTTAATCTAAGGTTAAAGTTTTTGGGGTTTGGGGAAGAAACCACAGAGTCAAGCAGTGCATTCCAGGCATTGATCCCTCTGTTGCTGAAGTTGTATTTTCTTCAGTCGAGTTTGGAGCTGTTTACATTGAGTTTGAATCTATTGTGTGTGTTTGTGTTGTTGCGGTTGAAGCTGAAGTATTCATTGACAGGTAGGACATTGTGGCAGATGATTTTATGAACTACATTTAGATCAGATCGAAGGCGATTGCTTCTCATCATCAATGAGATGATGAGAAGCAATGAGATCTGAACAAGTCCCTCATTTGAATCAAGTCTTCAAATCAGATTCAGGGGGTTGAATTAAGTGCTTGATCTAAAAAGAAAGGTTTGAAATTCTTAATGAGAAGTTAAAATGTATCTAGATATCAAGCATTTATTGGAAAAGGAAAAATAAGAAAATAACAAAGGAAGGCAAACATTGTACACGTGGAATTCCAAATAAAGTAAATCCAGTCACTCTAATTAAGCTAGCTAACATATAATCCCCTTGCTTATAAAATCTTGAATTTTAGCCCATGTTCAAAGTCCTTGGCAAAGTAGATGTCTGGAAACAGTTAATCCAGGCATCTTGTTCCTTGTCTCCCTTTTCTTGTTTCTGAGTCCTAAAGTCATTTTTATAGAATATAGAGTTAAGTGAAATTGAGCTTCTTTGGAGAGATAAATGCTTTGCTTAATCAAGGAAAATGTTCCATTTATATCATCTTGAGTATAGCAAGCAAATAAAAAAAATGAGTGGTTAAATCCACCTTCTTAATGATTCTTGATGGAATGATAAAGACACACAATTGTTTTCACAAATTGTGTCAAAGCATACATGGATTTATACAGGAAATTTTTTTGGGAGAACAAAAACAAAATTCCCATTTCTTTGAACTCTCATCATGTGCTCAACTTACTAAAAGCCTTTGTGGGCACCAGTAAACAATACCTATACACTTTAATACAACTACCTTCCTTAGCCTTCATTCTGACCTATAAATCTATTCCTTTTGCAACAGGAATCCGTAGGTCAAAATGAAGGTTAAGGAAGAGCAGGAATGTGTTTTATCCAACACTTTTCTTCTTGGTTGGCAGATACAACTGGATTTCACAAATCCTATGTCCTGTCAGAATACTGCTAACATCTAGTTTTAACAAGTTGAGAGTATTCTTAGATTTGTTGCTTAGTTAATATTCTAGAATCAATTATTAAATCTGGAAAAGGTATACTCCATTTTTGGTACAAGATACAGGATTACATCCATGTTTCATAGTACAATAGCAAAGCCACTGTTTCTACAAATCTATGCAATCTATATTTTTGTTTGATATATCACTCACATGGCATGTGAAAGGCTTAGATATTGCTACAATTCAACAATTACTATTAAATTGTAATTCAAGATTTGACATAAGAGTGAAATTACAAGTATAATGATTGTAAGAACTATATATGTAATTCAAGGTAATTCTAATTATTTAAATTTAATTTTTTGTTTTAGCCTTGATTGTTGTTGTTTGCATGCATTAAAGGGTAAGCATAACCTTTTTTTGAAACACTTACAAAAAGCCTTAGGAGTTTATAAGATTATTTCACAGTAGCTTTATTAACTTCACAAACAGATGAACAGTTGTTACTGATGATGAGTAATGTCCCTACTTTGGAAGCATGAATGAGGCTGTGATTCAAGAATTATGAATATCTCAAATTCAAATTGGCTAAATTAAATTTAAATAATAACAATACAATAATAATAATGCAAACACTCTTTCATATACAGATTTCCCAGGGAATGAGGCACTACATTAATTAAATGCCACTAAGGGTCGCAATATTCATTCCTTCATATCAAAACAAATAAGTATGACACCTCTGAACACTAATTTCCAAACCAGAAAACAATACATAACAGATGTTAAAGAGATTGTGCTACACTACAGTTGATTAGAGCAAAAAGCCAGATATTATCACTGGCTATCTCTCCCACAACTGATGAACAAGATATGTTTTGACTAAGAAGCAACTCAATATGCGTCAATTGTTCTGAGTTTTATAGTTAGATGCAACATAATGATGAATGCACAGAAATAATGCAGTTTAATAATTCATTGCTACTTAAGGATAATCCAGAACACTGAATCAGCATTGATCACATCTGGAATGGCTTCTTTTAACTCTCAATTTCAGTCTACCTTAATATGAAATATACAGGCAACCTGGAAGCTCAAACTCTGTAGCCTCCATACCGTCCAGAGTGTGCTGTCAATATTCAGTGATAAATTACTATTGGTTAGCATTTTTAATAGGTTTTAGATGGACGAGATAAAGGAACTACCAGCCATTATTAAAATAGGATTTTAAAAATTCAGATTTACTGTCTTGATATCATTGTGTGACTGACCATGCCTTGTGTGTCCCTTGAAGACTGAAAAAAATAGAAGTGCCATCTTTGAGGAGAAAATATTGGAGGTTATTTATCCCCATGCATATAAGCTTTCATTTTGCCATTCATTCTGTTAAACTGTGTTATTGAATCCACATAAAAATACTTTCTAAGGCAGGCTTTAAGTATGTAATGACAATTCTGGCAACCCAAATATTTTTCACGCGCTTGTACTGCCTGCCTTTTCAAATTAAGAATCAACAAGCCATCTTGGGATTTTCAGTCTGTCAGATTGCATATACAATTTGTACAGAAGCAAGTAAAGTTCAAAAGTCAGGATGAAATGACTGAACCTCTTGTCCTTGTGCAATTCTGCAAATAGAACTTCCAGACTATCTAATTCCTGACATAACTTTTCACCCTTGTCAGTAACCTTCCCTCCTGATTTTCCTTTGATTAGACAAGAGGAAGCATGTACTCAGGTTGCTATTCAACTCGTGATGTGCTGAGTGGATTCTTCATTCACCTCATCAATACTGAACAGCACTAAGGCCAGTAATGCCATGTGAAATCTCTTCAACTGTGTGCTTGTCGGCAACATGAGAGCCCACTCAAACCTTCTCAACTGGTAGTAACTTCCTTGTAAACAACTGTTTATTCATGAGAAGAGAGGCTTGAAGCTGGAAGGAGTGGAGATGCAGTCTTTTTATTTGAAGATACACATGTATAACTGATAGAATCTACTAGGCAAGCATGATTAATTGCATGCCTTGTAACTCCGTAAGTCTTCTCAGCAATGAGCTTTCCAAACTCATTCTGTATGTTGTAGGTTTTCCATTATGGATATTTGAGTCATTCCCACCTTTATTTAGGGCTAATGTGTGCATGGATACTTTGAAATATAACACTCATTTTACCAGAGAGAAATGATAATGAAATGTATAGTTTGGTCAAAATTCACATTTAATCACTAATATCAATTGTGTAATGATGCACATCTCAGTATTTGTTATGTTAAAAATATTATATTAAAAGACTATATTAATGGGACATAATATAGCAGAAGTGAAAGTATATGAAAGTAACACATAAAAAGTCCAATTAAACATTCCAATCTTCTTTCCCTACCAATGATGGAGTGTACCTTTATAGTATACTTGGCAAATCAGTATTATCTGCATTATAGCATCAATGGATCCCTTTAAGCATTTCTGCTTTTGTTATGGATGCAACCTCTCTCATAATAGTTGGCCTTTAAACTCACAAAAAGGGACAGGATCAGAAGGAAGCCTAAATTTGGTTGTGTTTGACTTAAACTAAAGGAAAATATTAGGATTTTCAATGCATTTAATATTTTCATTATCCTATTTTTGTTCCCTTATGAACTGAACTGAGAACTGTTTGTTTGAAAACTCAATACTGCAGCTTTTTTTAAAAAAATATTAAAATTATTTCATGTTCTTAGTGTATTGCTCGCTCATAATACATCTGAGAAAAGGAAGAACGTAAAGAGATTACAGACTTAGAGAGCACGATAAATGTGTAAATCCATCGCAGACAATGTTTTTGTTTAAAGTTCACATTAAAGGGAGGGAACTTATTTTTTTTAATCAAGTTGAATTGAGAAACAGGTACCCTGATCATTCTTTGGCACAAAGATGTGTTTGTAATGACATGAGACAACAAGTTTAGCCTTCCCACAAGGGAAATAGAAACGAACAAAAGCTTAATCCAAAATGATTTTTTTTTCTTTTTGCAAAGATGAGACTTGAAAAGAACCCAAGACAATGAAATCCTATTACCAGCATATACCACTGGGATTAGGCTAGGTCTGTGCCCAATGTGAAGATGCATTTTATGCAAATAGGGATGCTAATATATAATATCCTTTATTCAATAATATTCGGAAAACTCTTGTCTGGAATCTTCAGATTTGTCTTTGTATGGTGTAAATTGGCAGACTTCCTGTTATAGTGAGAATTAATCTCACAGAGGCGATGATTGATCTTTCTCTCAGAGTTCAGACATTTAGAAATGAAACCGAGGTTAAAAGGTCTAATAAAATATTTATTTCAGTACAAAAACAATAAATTCTGATTGTTTACATTTCTGCTATAAAATGCGACCGCTTCTGAGTCAAGGCGAGTCAAGAAGAAGTAATGGAGTATCAGGAATGCACACATGCGTACAAGAATATTATATCACGTGTTCTGGAATGTACCATTATAATAGATAGGGATGCAGCTCCCTGTTTAAGAGCTGAAGTGGTGCAGTGGTTAAATGCAGCCATTGCAGGCTGACTGCTAGTTCAGAAGTTCAGCTGTTCAAATCTCACTAGGCTCAAGGTTGACTCAGCCTTCCATCCTTCCGAGGTCGGTAAAATGAGGACCCAGATTGTTGGGGGCAATATGCTGAACTCTGTAAACCGCTTAGAGAGGGCTGTAAAGCACTATGAAGCGGTATATAAGTAAAGTGCTATTGCTATTGCTATATGCATACAACTGACAATAATCACACCATGACACTTCCTCTATCTATGAATGTGGTAAGTCAAAAGTAGACCGGCACACTGATCTCTTTCCGAACGGAACAGAGAGAAAGTGGGTAAAAGTATGGAATCATACAAAACTCCAAGCAAATCAGGAAACTCTGTTCCCACAGTATTGCAGAAAGAAAGCAGAACAACTTCATATGTCTATTACTGGTTCAAACGGTGTTCTCTAAATCTGGGGAAAGGAAGCAAGTTACGGTATATTTGCATTAAGAAAGCAAAATAGGACTTTGTATGATTTAATGGACTTTTCTGTTTTGAGATGCTTATTTTTTCATTCAGGATTTGGAAGTATCTTTGAATTGTCATTTTCTTACTTTAAGAATAATTAAATTAAAATGTGTGGTATATGCCCCAAGCCTCTGTTTCTGAACATGATCTGTATATGCCCATATACAATTCTTCCAGGTTGTTCGGTTGTAAAAAAAAATATCATTCATCTGCTCTACCTGTTAAATATCTAAAAAAAAATCTACTTAGGAATCCTTATATAACAGGTACAACAGATGAATTAGTCTGTCTAATGGTGAAGGCGCCAGACTAGAAATTGGGAGACTGTGAGTTCCTAGCTCTGTCTTAGACACAAAGCTAGTTGGGTGACTTTGGGCCGGTCACTTCCAGACAAGAAAAAAGGCAAGGGCAAAAGATTTCTAAAAATCTTGCCAAGAAAACAGCAGGAACAGGTCAGGCAATTGACAAGGACTGAAAGCAGAAAAGGGAAAAGGAAAACAGAAAAAGGAGGGGAGAGGGGAGGGGAGGGAGAGGAAAGGAAAGGAAAGAAGGAAAGGAAAGGAAAGGAAAGGAAAGGAAAGAAGGAAAGGAAAGAGACTAGACAAGCTGGAAGTTCCACTTAATTGTTGGAAAGTGTTTTAGTAGCCTTTAAGAAGGGAAAATTGACAGACTTCTTAGAATTGAGATTATTATTGGCACTTAGCAAGTGTGTCTGAGATTATCTCAAATGGTGCCATGGTAATTCTGTAGTGCTGCATACAAAAATATAAGCATGTTATCTCTTTTGTAACATCCTAGTGACATTGGGAGCACCGTGCATAGTGTAACTGGCTGAGTGCTCAGATTCTCAGTAGGCTACTATTTAGAGCTCCCTAATTGGGAAACAAAGCAGTTAAGTATGAGTACAATATTGTACTGTATGTCAAGATACAGCAGAAGCATTCTTATTGTTTAACTTGAAATTGTGTCAGCCGCTTCAGATAAAGTCTAGGAAAACCAAAGCTTGGAAAACCATACCTCTACTGTTATCAACATATTTGTTTTCTTATGGGACTAAGAATCCTCATATTTTTTTATTGATACTACCAAATACACTCGGATAAACAATGAATATCAATACTTGGACATTCATTATTTGGATTGTATAAAGAACTTTATAGCAATTTCAATGGAACACACAGAGAACAAAAGCTCATTTTCTACTGGAGTAGAAAATGCATGACTCTAACAACAGTCACATTCACACAGACACACAAAAAAGTGCTGGTTGTAACCCAGAAAGAAGGAACACTAATATAAACTATATTATAATTTAATAAGCAAACATTCAATATTTTGAACATACAAAGTGACCTATATAATCAATGTTGTGGAAATACATTATGAGATGTATTCATAAAATAATAATAGATCCTGTCAGTGTAGGTCACTTGATTAAATGACTGCCAACATAGAGTCACAACAAATTATATAATGCTAAACCATTACATGAGGCTAAATGCGTGAGTTGGAATAAGTGTGACCATGCTTTTGAGTCCCTAGATAGTGACAGAATAGACTAGCAAAGTGGACTTATATTTCCTCTTCCTATTTCCTATTCTTTTATAAAGATCAGATATCATGGTTTAAAACAAAATAAGCGAATTAACTCAATTTTATAACTGAAGAAGTTGGATTGCTTTGAAATTAATTGAATAATTTGAAACAAACCATGATTTCTGCTTTATCTAATGCAGTAAGTTAAGAGTAAGAGAAAGTGAAACTAAAATAGCAGTTACACTAGCTATACAAGATGCAGGAAGAAGAAAAGATGTTACCTTTGTTAAAAGGCTATTACATTAATTAATAGATACTAAAAGAGTAGTTCAAAAAGTATGCCTATATTTTTCTACTATAATATCTGTGTTGGATAATCCATGGGTTATGGAAAATGTTTTATTCCTTCAGTCCAAAGTTTCAACAGAAAAGTTAACAGTACTGTTCTTTCTTCCTGCAGCTTTTGTGGCCATCAAGGATTCACTTGACTTGTTCTCCTTTGACAAGCTTGAATATAATGCAACTTCTATGGAGTCTCATACTGTAGACCTCTCTCACATCATTCCTTCAAAAATCAGTGCAATGGAATAGATGTTGGACACTCATATTTCTAACTTCTTATGGAAAATACTATAACATTTGCTTAGTTTTATGAAAATAATAGAACTGCACAATTTTCAGACAAAGTATTAATTTTAAACAACAGGTGGCAGTCAATATTTTTGGAATAAAGGCAATAATGAAGTTTTCATTAATAGGAATTGGAAAGCAAAACAGTAGCATTAACATTTGTCAAATTAATAATTATTAAGATAATATATATCAAAAGACTAGATTTTAACTAAGTTACAATTCTATGCATGTTAAACAACTCACTGAACTACAAATATTTAATTATTTTGGTTTTATATTTGACATGCATTTTTATTCTATGTTATACTAAAAACTACTAGCTTTGGAAGAAAGTTGATACACACCAAAGACAAATTCCTTGTGTGTCCAATCACACTTGGCCAATAAAGAATTCTATTCTATTCTATTCTATTCTATAATCATTAGGAATGAGTGAGAAACATTATACATATCTTGAACCTTCAGAAAGAAAGAAAAAACACATGAACACTTAATCCAGTTTTAAAATTAAGTAATATAAAACAATGTTAAAAAGTGTATATTAGAAAAAAACAAACTCACAAAATATATTCTATTAAAAATGCTTCCAAAATTGTGTGGAAAAGGAAAACTGCACTGGAAAATATAAGCATGAATACAGGTCTCTAGGTTTCTTTGAAGTTTCTGCTGATTATAAACATTTGCAATTTAATTCAAAATAGAAATTTAGCAAAAAATAACACACACACATCCAAAATGATACAACTCTAGCAGGGGATAAAAAAATGATATAATTTCTGAGTTTGCTGCTCTGCATCTATAGCATCTTAAACAAGAAGATAAGATGGTGCAGTCCAATGTTACGTTGGTAATGCACTGTCAAGACAATATGTGATACTAATGTTGCCAATTTATTTTGTCAGTAGAGTATTCAAGACTGAAGTGTAAGAATGACAAGATAGTTGCATCATACAAGATGTGCCATGGCTGAAAGTGTATTCAAAAATAAAGGAAACATTTGCTATAAGCAAGCTACAACAATTGGCATATTTTTATTATATCAGTATTTTTATAAGAAGGAATGAAATAAGAAGGAAAACACACTAGGACATAATATCTACTGAAATAGAGCAAGGGTATTTGTTTTAGCAATTAATCCTACTTCATGTTCATCCTAATTACCAGTAATTCTAATGTTACATATTATTTTTAGAAATTAAAATAAAATAATTTTCTCAACTTGGATTGAATTTTGAATGATTTAGGTAAATGTCCGAGTAGATTATCAAGATATGTCCAAAACCATAAAGTGTTTTTCAAACTTGAGAACTTTAAAATACATGGACTTCAACACCTAGAATTCCTTAGCCAACATGGGAATTCTGTGAGTTGAAGTCCTTACATATTAAAGTTCCCAAAACTTTAAATCTTTTAAAAACACTGCTGTAAAGTCTCAAAGCATGAACCTGAAATGGATTCAATATTGTACACTGCAATGATGTTCCGTTTTTTTACTATATAGTTACACCTATTTAAAATATAGTAAATGGGCAATGGAGTGTTTCCAACTCTTTTTGAAAAGGAAGCAATTATTTGTGGAGGGAAATAATCAGTTCAATTCAAGCTTACCACGATATTTACAATCATAAAGCAAACATTAACTGGAGAAGAGATTTCCAGCATCATAAGGGCAAACCTAAAAATAATTCAAAGAGAGATGAGACGTGCCATTAACACTTCACTTAGTTTGGACTAAAGCTAAAGTTTTAACAAGTAGAGTGTGGAGCTATATAATAACAGGGCAATTTTTATACATAATCATATTTTGATGGGTAGGAACGTCTTCCTTCATCACTTTTGACAGTATTATTATCCATTACTGGAGTCTTCTTGGTTTCATAAGCGGTTCCAGATTTATACCCAGCAGACTTGTAGGAGACTGCCTTGTAACTGAAAGAGAAGTAAATCAAGGTGTCATTTAATGGAAGTGGGAGGTAACAGTCTATCCTGGAGTTATCCACACTGTTCTTTTCAATATAGTTCTCTACCCTTTATAAATATCCAGTGGGTACACAATAATATAACATAAATTGCCCTCTGTCGGCCTCCCAGGGTAAACCATATAGGAATCACAACCAGATGATCTAATTCTATTTTATTGCAAACTACCTTGACATAATCTTTGAAATCTGAAAGGATATTTCTCTCTGTCCATCTCCTTTACAGCAAGGAAACTAGGTAGGGTTTCTTATGAGTGTCTTGTCCCACCCACTATCCAGTTACAAGCTAAGCTGTCTCTTATCTGCCCATTCCTTGGCAGCATCTCTTTGCCCAGTCTCCCAAGGTCTTTCTTACCTTTATACTCTCTCAATCACAATGAATTAAAACTATGTCAGTATTGTGCACCTATTTAGAACTAGTCAAACAATAATCTCCAGGCAACTGAGAGACTCCACACTAAGTCACAATTTGTCCCATTTTTATTCATGGGCTTGGGCAACACAACACCATTTCCAAGTAGCTACTCACTATTTTAATGTTCTCACATTGGCCCAACATAACAGTGTCCAAGCATTAGAAAGAAATGAAAAAAGTAAATGAAAAAAGCAAAATGTTCCACACACCAAAATGATAGACAATCAACTGGAAAATGAGGGGAGAATGTCTCTTTGGAACTTTGCACACTTTACAGGGAATGGGTGGCTTAACCACATAAAAATCAAGCTTCATCACTAAAGAGCTGGTCTTATTGTGATATTATTGTGGGAGAAATTTGCAAGACTGAAACTTCATTTCTGTAAGCAAACTCATAATTCAGCAATAGAGTGGGTTATTTGCCTGAATTACATTTGAAAACATATTAATAATCTATTCTTTTTCCCACATTAAATGTGACTTTCTAGGAGTTTGAATTGCAAGTATTTCTATTAGTACTTCATGCTAGTACTAATAACTACTAATATGCTACATAAAGGTATACTTTTTAATATAAAAGTTGGCCTTTACTGGATATCTACTAAAGAAGTCAACTAGAAGAGAAAAGGTAATATAGAAACAGCTAATACTGAAACAAATTTATATGCTGTATTTTTTCCAGAACTGTCTTGATTATCTCCTGCTTCTGATTTTAAACGTTGTTTGTTGATTGTTATTGCTGACAACTACTTTTTCTCATCTTTCTGTAGAAGTGGCTCATAATTTTTTTTAAAAGGTAGAATAACTGAAAAGAATCTTCCACAGTCCTTCATCATACAGCATTGTTCACGTATAAGAATAGGCACTCACTGGGTCTCCTCGGGTACCAGTCCTCGGCAAGCAATACACATCATAATGCCTCCCACAAAGGCCAGGCCTCCAGCAACCCATCCCACAAAGAGAGCAGAACCGAATGTGTATCTGCAAAAGAAAGAGAAAAGGCAAGACTTAATTTTCTGAATAAACTGGGCCAGACTAAATTAGTTCTGGATTAATTCCACTGAAATCAGATGGCCTTAAATCTGGGGTATCCAATTTGCCTCACTAGCTGCAATATGACTAAAGCAGCCTTCCTGCCCATTCCATGGTATGCAGCTCCTGATTAACTTAGATGTGATTCCCAGAAACTCTTCCCAAATGCTACCAAATTATAATTTCTAACATGAGAGGATAGAAAATAATATTACATATATTAATCATGTTAATAGGATATAAATTATTTATTTTATTTTTTTATTTTATTTTATTTTAT
>JALIGW010000005.1:39473241-39673241 GCA_023053685.1 Diadophis punctatus similis | reverse complement strand
CAATAAAAACTTGGCTCTTACAGCAGGCGGGGTGAATAGGAAGATCAGACTCCCCCCATGAATGTTTTTATAATGTTTTAATTATGTTTTTTAATTTTTAAACTATGATAATTGTTTTTACTGTACGTTTCTTATCCATGTTGTACACCGCCCTGAGTCCCACGGGATTGGGCGGCCTATAAGAGCGTTTATTAAATTAAATTAAATTAAATTGAACTAGACAATTTTCAAAGTCCCTTCCAACTGCTACTTCCTCTGATATTGTCCTGCACTTAGAACATCAGGTGGAGTTCTGTTTCATGACAACATGAATATCCTGCAGAAATAATTTGTTAGTTCTATTCTCAATAAATAATTTTTAACAGCATGCAAATTGTGCAATCAATTCAAATCATTATAAATATGATAAGCAACACTATATGAAATAGCAGGCAACAATCATCTCCATCTCCTTGCCCTGAAATCTGCATATGACAATAGGCTAGGAATGAATGGAGTGTGAGATGGTGGTGGCTTGGTCAGTGTTTGTAGGTGAATGGGGAGGACAGTACATGTGATGACCTTTTCCCACAAAATCCCCTTCATTGCAATTCTCTTCAGCCTCAAATATGAGAATGTGTCTCAGATGTGATCTTCTGATACTGGCTCTTATAAAACCCATCAGGGATTCATTACTAAAGCTGTAAAATCCTGTTTGAACTGGATAAGAGAAAAGTAACCTGCTAAGGTAAGTTCATCAGGACCTTATGCAATTTTTAGTGATTGGGAAGTGGTGGGGATGTGGTCAACTAACCGTTCTTGACACTTGTAACTTTTTAAAATGTTCTCCACCTTTTAATTTCAAATATCTCTTTAAAAATAGATGGCATCTATATAAACTCTTAACTCACCAGATACAATGCACATGACTCCCGCAGCCAAAGACATGCTTGCCTTTGCAGAGTCTTCCATGTTGCCCATCCGTAAACATTTCAGAGAAAAAGTAGCCACCAGGAGACCAAAAGCACCCAGCACAATGCCCACGATCATCAGTGCTCTTACAGCCTGGAGCATCGCTGTCAAAAAGAGGAAAAAATAGTAGAGGGAAACATGAAGAAAAATGTCTCAAGTGAATGAATATATAAAAACATTGTTCATAATTCTGTACACAACCATGAAGTAATCTGGGTCTCAGCTACAGTTCTTTCATCATAGACTCAGGACTGGTAGGAAGTACTGGAAAGAAAGCTGAATGATCAGTTTACTAACACAGGACATTAATGGACATTAATATTGAGGGATTTCAAGAAAAAAAGAGTAGATAAATTCAGGAAATCTATTCGCTATTACAGTATAATCCTTTTAGGGGCCTTTTCTCAACAAATAACAGCTGCTGGTAGGCTGACAAGCAGAATCTCCGCTCCCTTGAATTATCTGGCAAATGATTTATTTGTTTAATTATCAAATTAAATAAAGCTGCCCACCTCACAAAAAGTAACTGTGGGTGGTGTACAGCAAAAAAAAGTCACAAAAAATAAACATATTTTTGTTTATTTTTATTTTTAAAAGCACACATAGGAGAATTGTGTATCTATAATGGGGGTGTCAAACTCAAGGCCCGTCGGCCGAATCCGGCCCATGGGGTGCTTAAATCTGGCCCGCGGGGCTGCCCTGGAAACAATGAAGGACTGGCCCCATTTTCAGCTTGGACAGCCTCCTGCAGCCCTCTGCCAGTGAAAACGGAGCTTGTGGGGGGAACCGCACAATAGAAAAACAAACTAAAAGTAAAACAAAACAAAAGGAGAAATGTTTCCCCTTTTTCATTTGAGCATGCAAGAAGGGATAGGAGAGGGAAAGAGGAAAGAAAAAGAAAAAGAAGGGAAGATGGGAAGAGAGCAAGGAAGGAAAAAGAAGGAAAGATGGGAAGGAAGGAGGAGAAAGAAGAGAGAAGGAAAAAGAAGGAAAGGAAGGAAGGAAAGGGAAGGAAGGAAGGAAGGAAGGAAGGAAGGAAGGAAGGAAAGAAGGAAGGAAGGAAGGAAGGAAGGAAGGAAGGAAGGAAGGAAGGAAGGAAGGAAGGAAGGAAGGAAGTCTACTGGTAGCCTTAGCATTTGGCCACCAGTAGACGGCAAGGCTCCTCTGGAGGACAAAGGTTTGGCACTCTCCTTGGTCTCGCCTTCCCCTGCTGGAGACAATGGATTCCCCCCAGCCCTGTCTGGGCCACCACAGGTGCCCCCAACATGAGTGATGTCAAGCTGGCCACACACCCCAGGCCCCCCAAGGTCAAACACAATCCTGATGCCGCCCTCAATGAAATTGAGTTTGACACCCCTGATCTAGAAGTATTTGAATATTGATTTCCTGGAAGTATCTGGCATAGCCATAATAGTCAGCAGCTAGATGTTGATCTAGGTTGAAATTTAGGCAAAGCTAGTGTGAAATATCCATAGAAGGAAAGAAGGAAACAGCTGGACCTCTGAAGCAAATGTCAAGTCTCTTTCAAAAAAGTTCACATTCATAGCCTCTTTTCATGTGTATCCATTTTTCCTGAACAACAGTTAGATTATAAGCCTGTACGTGTCTCTCTTATCAGTTCTATATTTAGTTCTATATCAGTTCCATATCAGTTCTATATCAGTTCTATATTTGCATGTAGCACCTGGACCCTGAAATGTCCCTTGGTTTTTGTTATTGTTCTTTTCCAACTTGTAGAAACCTGGCGTAACAACATTCAGAGTCTTATATCCATATCAGCCTTACAATGCTTCTCTCCTCCAAAAAAACAAATTATTTGGTGGTTGATCATTTATATAATGTTATATTTGTCTTAATATTTCAGTTGTCCAGGGCTGGAATCTGAAGTGCTGTAAAGGCAACAACCAACTTCTCAAATTCTACTGAAGCCAATTAGTAACCAGTTCAGTTCTCAAATGAAAATGTTCTGCATCTAGCAGCACATAGGAAACCTGTGCAGGTATAAATCCAGTAAATCTTCCTTCCACATTTTCAATTTAACAGGTATTTAGCTGTTCTTTTCCTGACCTTGGAAATCTTGCCATTAGTCTCTAATTTGTAAAACCCCTGTCTCTTTCTGGCATAAAAATCAGGGGTACATACCTCACAAGTTTCAGCTTTTGTACCATTACTGCTAATATGAAAACTGAATATATATATATATATTTATACAAAACATTTGCCAGACCAATCCTCAAATACAGCTCACCTGTCTGGAACCCATACTGAATATCGGACATTAATCAATTGAGAGAGTCCAGAAATACTTTACAAGAAGAGGCCTCCACTCCTCTGCTTGCAACAGAATTCCTTATTCCACCAGACTTGAAATTTTAGGCTTAGACAACTTAGAGCTATGTCGCCTTCGATCTGATCTAAATGTAGTTCATAAAATCATCTGCCACAATGTCCTTCCTGTCAATGAATACTTCAGTTTCAACCGCAACAATACACACGCACACAATAGATTCAAACTCAATGTAAACTGCTCGAAACTCGACTGCAGAAAATACGACTTCAGCAACAGAGTAATCAGTGCCTGGAATGCAGTACCTGACTCTGTGGTTTCTTCCCCAAACCCCAAAAACTTTAACCTTAGACTGCCTACAGTTGACCTCACCCCATTCCTAAGAGGTCTGTAAGGGGCGTGCATAAGCGCACCATCGTGCCTACCGTCCCTGTCCTTCTGTCATATTGTCTAAATACATATTTTATTTTTGTTTATGCTTATATCATACCTGTTATCTTGTGCACGTGTTGACAAAATAAATAAATAAATAAATAAATAAATAAATAAATAAATAAATAAATAAATAAATAAATAAATAAATAAATAAATAAATAAATAAATAAATAAATATAAATATCTGCCAGGTAAAAATGCATGTTCTTGTCTATTGTTTCCATACACTGGAAAAGAAGCAAAAAAATCTACTGTTTTGTTCCTCTTCTAACCCAATTTTGGACTGTTCTGCCATACTATAGTCTTGTGTATACTTAATTGAGGGGGAAATCTTATTACAAGCATTGGATCCTACTTCTGTAAAGACGTGTACTGTAAATTCAGAAATAAAATATATCCAAACAAGAACTAAAAAAGAGAAGTTTCCTGGCATACTTTGTTAATCACTAGATGAGCCGCATGTTTATGTGCTACTTTTTCAAAATTATATTGTGTAAATTGTTTGTTATGGACAAAATTTAGTTCAGTTTGGGTCGACTTCCTTTCTTCTTTCCCATTGCTTCAGCAATGATTCAGTGTTTAAAATTAATAGAAATCCAGAGTTAGATTTCCATAGCTTGGAAATGTTGAAATTGTGACTCTAGAAATCTGGAAGGCATATTTATCAAGAACTCATATTATTCCTGCTCTTCCTGTTATAAAAGATATTCACTATTGATTTCTTTGTCCTTTCTCCCAAGACTCAAAGAAAAAAAATCACTCATTTGCTAAATATAACTTCTAACTTCTTAATGCCTAAATACAACAGTTTATTTCCTTTTAATAATTATTGTAATAAATATTATAAGATTATTGTAAACAACTGAGTAAAGGTGTTACTTTTTACATGGAAACAAACTATGTTTTATACAGATTATGTACTTGTTTGATAACTATGATTTATAAGTAAACTTGGAATCAAAATGATGTAGAACTTCAATCCTGCATATATTGATATTCCCTCTCTGCCACTTCTAAACTCATTTTGTGATACCAAAACGTAATATTTTGTATGGGGTTAATAGGTAGGGCTGTGATGAATTTCAGAATTATTGTTTATAGAAATGTTTACTGCAAAACAACCTATTAAATCTCAAAATTTATTTGAAAAAAGGAATGTATACATTTGTTAGTAAATTAAATCACTAACATTAAGATTAATAGCATCTCAGTCTAGCTCAGAACTACTTTATTCATCATACTCCTGTCCAACAATTCCAAGTATACGATATCTTTCTGATGATGAAACAAACACATCCGGCAAAATAAATAATACATAATTAAATAAAAGCTCTTGGAAATATGAAATAGTTAATACTAAACTAAAACCAAATCATGGTTTTACCAATTTTGTTAGCACTTAAATAAGACCATTAGAAGATTTTCTGTAAATTAGATTTGCAATTTAAATCTCAAGTTCAAATTCCTAACAGGATATATGAAAATACATACATTCATAATGAATATCATCCACTGAGGGTACTTTGTACTATAAAAATCTAGAACAATAAAAAGAACAAAGAGATATGCAACCCTGGGAAGAAAAAAACATGCCAGACAAAACAAAAATTCTAACATACACATGAAACATGTGTTTCATTGAGCTTTTTCTAAAAGTTTATCGATCTCAGAGTTGTTTTATAATGTGCAAGTTATTTGTACAATTCAAATGTTAGATGGAGTTCTTTTTTTCATAACTGCTGTGTGCATATCTAACTTCCGTCAAGTACATATCCTCATGAGTTAGGCACAACATTAATACCATGGGAAATTCTGATAAAAATTTAGAAGTTTTAAATAATTAAAATGACATTATTTTATTCTCTAACATTTTAAGGTCAGCAATCTACTTTTCATAGTGGAAAATATCAGATTGTCCTGGGGGGGGGGGAGTTGATACCTTTTAAGTAGATAATGAATAAGTATATATTAAATTAGTCTTAACATAACAAATAAAAAACAGGCTCAGAAAGAAAGCTAACAACTTTAAACCAATTTTATTTATTTTTTCTTTGTAATAGTAACACGGTTTAAACATTAGTATTTTCTATGTGCTACTTTTGTAATGACAACAATACCCTTAGAAATACCGTGTTTCCCCGAAAATAAGACCCTGTCTTATATTTTTTTGAACCCTGAAATAAGCGTTTGGCCTCATTGCCATGAACTCAAAAGCCCAATTGGGCTTATTATCAGGGGATGTCTTATTTTGGGGGAAACAGGGTACATATATCTACTTACTGTAGTCAATATTATCCACATTTATATAAGCAAGCTGTTTAAAATATTGTATTTGCCAGATTATAAAAAACATTTACTTTTATTTTATGTCTGTGGTAGCTGTGGCCATACCTGGAAGCCCAAGAATTGTAAAATAAGGCCGACACTCAGTAAGACCCGAACTCTGACTCACACAAGTCCTCCAAAGTCCTTGATATATGAATAACGATGTCACTGGGTTACTGTTTAAATCCTGGGTGCTCCATGGATCCATCGCTGTAGACACAATACAGCCCGCAAACCCAAGGGCTGCGACACAAAAGCCCATCACTTGGCAAATTGTGGTAGACATATTTCCTTCTGCTACCAAGCTTAAGGTAATGCCAAAGTCCCCTTCACTGCACTAGCAAATTGTGGTTGTGGCAGCTCTTATCAAATGGTTTCCATTAATAAGTTTTGTTTGCTCAGCCTGTTTTTACAAGATAATGCAGTTTCACTCCTGATGAATGTGTTGAGTGTCTCAGGCTGGTGGCATTAGAGTAGAAACCAGAACTTTTCTTCCTAGTTTGCCCAATAGTCCATCTAGATCAACTGATAAGCAACTTTCTCTGATAAAGTGTTTTGCAGACTCATCCTACATACACATACTGAATTGTTTTGTTTTGCTTTGCAAAACATGTCTGACGCATCATGAATTAGATTATTATGAAAAAGAAGACATAAGAACAATATATTTATGCTAATTTTCATCATAATGATCTTTCTCAATAATGTTATTAAAACCTAGTTTTGTTGTGTCTTATTTTATTTTTATAAAGTGCTGTAATTTAACATTATTTCCTTGTTATTAATTGAGCAAAGTGTAATGCTTCATTTAAAAAGCTTTTCAGTGTTCTAAATGTTCTAAATGGAAAGCACTTTCTGTTAAATACTGTGCATTTTGATATTTGGGGAGACTTGTTTGGGTGAAATTCACATAAATTTACATAAATGACATTTGTGATATTATACAAAGCAACTGTGTCCTGTGTCGCAGATGATGTAAAACTATTCAACACCACCGACAATACTACAACCCTTCAAAAGACCTTGACTATATATCTGAATGGTCAAACAAGTGGCAACTACCAATCTCTATCAACAAATGCTCAGTTCTACACATTGGCAAAAATAATCAAAACACAAAATACAAACTTGATGATCAAGACCTTGATGATGATCCTCACTCAGTAAAGGACCTTGGAGTACTCATCTCTAACGATCTAAGTGCCAGAGCCCACTGCAACAACATAGCAAAGAAGGCATTAAGAGTGGTTAACCTAATCTTGCGCAGCTTCTTCTCTGGTAACATTGTACTCTTAACCAGAGCATACAAAACATTTGCTAGACCGATTCTTGACTACAGCTCATCTGTCTGGAACCCACACTACATATCAGACATTAACACAATTGAGAATGTCCAGAGATACTTCACAAGAAGAGTATTACATTCCTCTGTTCACAACAGAATTCCGTATGAAACCAGACTTGAAATTTTGGGACTTCAAAATTTAGAACTCTGTCGCCTTTGATCTGATCTAAGTGTAGCTCACAAAATTATCTGCCACAATGTCCTACCTGTTAACGACTACTTCAGCTTCAACCGCAACAATACACGAGCTCACATTAGATACAAACTTAATGTAAACCGCTCCAGACTTGATTGAAAAAAATTAGATTTCAACAACAGAGTGGTCAATGCCTGGAACACTTTATCTGACTCAGTAGTTTCTTCCCCAAACCCCAAAAACTTCAACCTCAGATGATCTACCATCGACCTCACCCCATTCCTAAGAGGTCAGTAAGGGGCGTGTATAAGCGCACAATTGTGCCTACTGTTCCTGTCCTAATGTACCCATATATTCTTACCTCTTTTACTCTTATTCATGCTTGTACTATTACATATATATTCAATCATGTTTTACTGTTTATACTTTGCTTATAATCATATATGCTTGACAAATAAACAAATACAAATACAAAATACAAAAAAAATTGATCTAGGGTCTTGGGAATTATTCTTAAAACAGAGTGGTACATTGACATAACCTTGAACAATGAAAAAAATTAGTTTTAATTTTATTTATACATTTATAATAATTATATACTGTAGCTGTTTATATTATGAACCACATGCAGCTCACTAAATGATAAAAACACACAAGTTCAATAAAAATAATTGCAACAAGATGGAGATACTGTATGTAGGGTAACTTGGTATTACAACTTATCTCAAATGAGAAAAGTCATCTGTATTTAAAAAAAAAAAACCCAATTGTACAGTTTAAGAGTTCCCCTGAGTTTATTCACAAATTTCCCACACCCATAGGGCACTACCAAGCTTTAATTCTTCTCACTGGTATCACATCTGCAACATTTGATATGCACATTCTGAAATTAAACATTAATGTGTGAATAGCTGCTCTTGCGTAGACGTGCTGAACAGTTAGGACATTTGACTATGAGAGTAGGGCTGACATTTCTATTAGGCACAATAGGCGCAGTATCTAGGACCCAGGAAAATGCTTTAATTTGCTTAAGTCAGAAAGAATGAAAATTAAGTAGCTATTTGAGCTATTT
The DNA here is from genome assembly GCA_023053685.1 of Diadophis punctatus similis. NCBI lineage: Eukaryota > Metazoa > Chordata > Lepidosauria > Squamata > Dipsadidae > Diadophis > Diadophis punctatus. The sequence goes on along the minus strand of JALIGW010000005.1, from coordinate 39,664,690 downwards.
AAGTAGCTATTTGAGCTATTTAATTTCATGCCTTGCCTTTCAGCCTTGAAAATATAAACATAAATAGAATACAGATACACAAAATACTAATAAATATACATTAGTTCCAAGTAAGAGCTCAGTCATATTTAAATGCCATCAAGAGAATATTGGAAATCATATGAAGTATATTTTAAATACTATTATTTTTATGGAGGATACTGCCCTTGAAAGCAAAAGTGCCTATGGCCCACAAAACTCACAATGCATTCCCAATCCCATAATTCCTTCAACTGATCTCATTCAGTAAGATCATGTTGCATATGGTAAGTGTCTGGAAGGCATCTTAAATCATTTTAAAACTGTCTCCGATTTTCACCTTGAAAAATAGTAAAAAGTACTTTCTATCAGTTATGATTAATTCTTTAACTGTAGTCCTGTCTGTACAGAGTTTGCCTTATCTCCGTTATCAGTACATTCATGACATTCAGACTGAAGCATGATTTAGTCATTTCGGAAATTGTAACTTAATGCAAAATGAAGATATTAATGAGCTCTCAATAATAGACTCATGTGATTAGCCTTCCTTGTATTAGTTGCATGACTCATTAAAATTATGGGACTAACTTTAAATAAATTACTTTAAAAACAATTTTCTCCCATACTGGTTTACTCACATTTTGAAACCAGCATTCAAAACCTTATGAAGATTCCCTCCCCATGAAAGAAACTTGTCAGCCTGATAGAAAGAGCAATTTTAAAGCAAAGACAGGGGAAACCTCATTAACTAATTGCTTTTTTTAAAGTTCTAAATTATTTATTTTCCAAGGCATTCACTTAGCTTTTCCACTGAATTTACAAAATAATCTGCAATTCGATAGTAGACATTAGCACTTTTACCAAACTCAATATATTTTTAATGTTCCCTGCTGCTTTTATTCATTTATGTTCTTAATTTTGTGTGCATGGTTAGAACTGCTTTGAAAGCATTTTCATTCTTTGTGAAGTGTAACCTTGTAACTATTCAAAATTAAATTAAATTAAATTATCAAGTACTTAATTAAACATTAATAATAAAAACAATGGGGGAGAGGTGGCTTTGAGTTAGCATTGATTCCTGGCAACTGCCCGGATAAGTTCCTGCACTTTTCTTGACAAGACTTTTTGGAATTGGTTTGCTGTTGCCTTCTTCCTAGGGGTGAGCAATAATAACCATCTGAAGATCACCCAGCTGGTTTTGTAACTCTCAGCCTTGGCACCTTAACCGCTACACTAAACTGGCTCTTTCAGAAACAATTGTACCTGTTGATTGAAAGCCGAGGTAGCGCAGTGGTTAAAAGCAGCATTCCATCCTTCTGAGGTTGGTAAAATGAGGACCCAGATTGTTGGGGGCAATATGCTGAACTCTGTAAACCGCTTAGAGAGGGCTGTAAAGCACTATGAAGCGGTATATAAGTCTAAGTGCTATTGCTATTGCTATTACTTGATTGATTCAAATGAGACAATACTGTATCTTACCCCAAGGTTACCCCAAACTAGCTCTCTTCTAGACATATGTAACAGATTAACAGAGTTGGAAGGGACCTTGCAGGTCATCTAGTCCAACCCCCTGCCCAAGCAGGAGACCCTACATCTGCCTCTACCTAGGATCGAACTCACAACCTCCTGATTGTGAGGCAAGAGCGCCACCTCTATTTGATTGCATACAAAGAATACTCTCTTCCAATTCTTGCCCACAACGCCCTCTAAATAATTTAGGCTGACAAACAGTGACTGGTTCAAAGTCACCAAAGGAGTCTACATGGGAGAGAGTTGACTTGAAATGGTCTTTGTGATCCAGACTAAAGAAATTTAATGTATAAAATCAGAGAATTGCCATAGTAACTCAGCCATATTATGGTAGTAATAATAACTGAATGTATTCTGATTCTATTCAGACCAAATGTTTATAAACCATGGTTTATAGAGCACTGGGAAATGACTTTAATCAAATATTCCTTTTTTATTTTTGTGTGATTTTTCAAGAAAGATCTTAGAATTCCTTTTCTGTTTAGCAGAGGAATTCTCACATGGATTTCAATGCCAAAGCCATATAACTGGAGCATAACAGATATGCATAACTGTAGCATTTGTCCACAGCTCCATAAATTTAGGTTTACGAAACCATAGATGAATTACTGACATATCATATGATATTGGTTTGAATGAGAAATTCTATCACTTGTATTGAGGATGAAAAACTTTATATAATCACTTCTTTAAAAAAGAAGCACAAGGACTATGGGGATTAGGACATGAATTCTATTTTTCTCCTTAATAATAGCTCTTGAAGGTGATATAAAATTGCCAAACTGCTTTAAGGTGAGTTATACACCTACACCACTATCACCCCTTGGATTTCAGCTCATCAGTTCTCTAGTGCTTCAACTCTGACCTAGAAACAATTCCAGCTTTTATCCAAATACAATACCTTTATTTGCAGCAGACACAATCAATACAATATTTTTGTTGTGAACTGAATGAAAGCTACAATCAGGTTTTACGGGGAAATTATAATGTATAGACCAGGGGTAGGCAACTCATGGACTTCAACTCCCAGAATTTCTGAGCCAATCATGCTAGCTTAGGAATTCTGGAAGTTGAAGTCTATGAGTCATAGAAGAGCCAACTTTGCCTACCCCTGGTATAGACCATTGCATAAACACGTTGTGTGAACACCAAAAGATCCAGGGCAATCCAATGATGCATGAAACCAGAGATTGAGTGTTTATAATTGTGATACATAAATACATAACTTGTTTTATTTGGCTGTAATTTTTAACCATTGTGAGCCAACCAGGATTATTTAGGTGAGATGGCAGTCACTGAATAAATGTATGAATCTAGTAAAATAGCACTGAATCCTCTTATCATTTCCAAATGAACTATTGTCAGATCTTAAGCTTTCTTTTTTTTTTGCATATATCTTAGATTAAATGGTTATCTAGGCACATATAAGAGGAATGATGGAGCCACCCCACCACATGGTTCTTGATCTTGTCTTTCACTAGATCTAGTTAAAATGTTAAAGCATGTGGGAATTAATCAATCTTGGTTAAAAAAAAGTTACAATAAATTCTAGGAGGAGAACCCAACACACACACACACACACACACACACACACACACACACACACACACACACACACACACACACACACACAGATATATATATATATATATATATATATATATATATATATATATATATATATATATATATATATATATATATATATAATATCTGTACAGTATAGCTACTGTATTTTTAAGGTAGGAAGTTTGAGAGCTATTTGGAATTTTGAGAGTATATGCTGAATATAACCAAAATATGGTGACCATCCAGCTTAGTCAATCAAAACTTGTATTTATCAGAAGGCAATTTTAGTCTCGATGAATGCCTTCTGTGAATTGCTATTTGTTACAAAATAACATAAATTATACGAAAGGAAGTCCAAAAGCTTATGTAAAACCTAATTATGATGGTGTTGATGAATAACCCCATATGAAAACCTAATCAATGTGGAATGTAGTTATGGGGAAGCACATAGGTCTAAAATAATAGAATACATTGTGCTAACGCCCTAACCTAACTCTAACCCTAACCCAGCAACAGTGGGTGAGTGACTAGCACTATCATCTCAAGGAGATATAGTCAAAACTGTTTTGTGTAAAATAAAAATATTTTTCAGTAGACAATCCTGCTGTTCAAATGTCTGTTGCCAAACATTAGACTCTCTCTCTGTGCTTTATTAGAAGGAACCAGGCACAGAAACAAATTGTACTTTCAATTTTGAAAGTGGAAAGAGTTCATCTTAACTCTTAATATTTACAATCTGTTATTGAAATTTGGTAAAAAAAACTGTAAATAGTATTACACGCAGTTCAGAGTGGGCTTGGAAAGAGGCTGTGGAAGAGCTGCAGGTGGCCCATGTATCCTCAGCTTTACACTGTAATGGGATCACAGGAGGAAGATGTTCAGTAAGGGGAAGCTCATTTGATATTATTATCCTTCTGCTGAGACAATTATATTTCATGGTCTCTGTGATCAGACTTAACATGAAGTTGTTTCCTATGTTAAATAGGCATTGTGTAGAGTTCAATCATATTATCTGTAAAAACTCTTATTAGAAGACAAATAACTATGTATTGAGTCCTCAGGGAATAGGGCGGCATAGAAGAACACTAAATAAAATAAATAATAATAAAATAAAGACAGTGACAATTAAGTAACAAGCTACTCTTCATCCTGAGTTCCAATTAACAATGATGATGGATGTGTCCCATTATGAAGTTACCCTTACAGATAGGAATTGTTCTGGATCCTGCAACAGTTACTGTGCTGTACATTCAAATTCATATAGCGTGTTCTTTGTCAGAAAACCACACCCTAATCCCAGTTTCAGCAACCCACACCTTTTTTATCTGCCCATTCGTCAGACAAACATGTCTTTGATAGTAATCACTGCACCCACTGGAACATTTCAATGTTATCATGGCTGCTTCCAGAAAATTACCTGTTAACTCATGTTGACTTTGTTTTTAGCAAATATAGAATACTCCCAACAGGGTGACATCCAGTCAGTTCAAACCTGGAAAAAAGCTTCCCCACCTTCTGAAGAGTGAAACATGAATAATTACATCCCCAGTTTTTAAAAAGAAAAATGTGAAATAATCATTTAAATGTAGGGCTAAATTGCTAGGTCCACTTAGAAGTTAATTCTGAGAGCAGATGTTATTATCACATTCCACATGTATAGAAATATTATTTTGCATTGGGTCCCCCACATCCACATTGGTTGTTGTATATTCCATAAAAAATGCAGCAAAAAAACAGTGTGCGGATGGGACCAGTAATACCGAAGAGTAACCAAATCTGGAATGATTTGTTATATTTATAGAAAGACCAGTTTTTATTCTGTTAACATGGACATTGTGTGGTCCTGAAAATATTCTTGGTTTCCAACTCTCTCTGTTCCTAGCAAGTATAACTAGTGATGAATGATGATAAAAGCTGAAGTTCAGTAATGTCTTAAAATCCACATATTGAATGTTTCTGAAATACATGTAGTTAAAGCGGCAGGAATTATGTTTAATTTGAAGTTCCATTATGTTTCAAATGAGTGGCAAATACAGCAATTATAATTTTAGACATCATGCATGAACTTAATAGTATTTTCTTCCTTAATTGCACTAGACCAGGGGTGGGCAAACTATGGTTCTTTGAGGACCTGTGGACTTCAACTCCCAGAATTCCTGCATGCATGGCTGGCTCAGGAATTCTGGGAGTTGAAGTCCACAGGTTCTCACAGAACCATAGTTTGCCCACCCCTACAGTAGACCAGTGATGGCGAACCTTTTCAGTACCGAGTGCCCAAACTGGAATGCGCGCGTGTGCCAGAGCCCCGGAAACTGGAAGACCAGCTGATCGGCGTGCGCATGCTGGTCTTCAGATTTCCAGGGCTCCAGCATGTGCGAAGATTAGCTGGCCAGCATGCATGTGCATGCCGGAAACCAGAAAACCAGCTGGCGATGACGCGTGTGCCCACAGAGAGGGCTCTGCTTGCCACCTCTGGCACGCGTGCCATAGGTTCGCCATCATGGCACTAGACCATAACTATGTATTGCCATTGGGAGTCTAATTCTTTAACTAAATGATCACCATTGTGTCCATTCTCACCATGTATCCCACCTTAATACCATGCCAATGTTTATAAGAACCTAACTGTATGGAAGAATATTGGGGAAGGAGGCCTGTGAAGCTCATCAGTGTTTTTTAGAAAATACATGGAGCATCATGAAAGATAAGGAAATAAACCTGGACATGATTTTGTGACATCTATAATATGGAATAAAAAATGATTTTGCTGAAGTATCTGTAAATATAATATTTGAACCATAAAAATGGTTGATCAAGAATCCACACTATTTTGTAAAGTGGGTAGGTCCATAAAGGAAGCATAGTTGTATTAAATACATAATGCTAATTTTTATATGATCGGTAACTTATTAATGCCAGCTTTATTGATAGATTGTTTATCCTTTTGTTGTTTACATTGCTTTTTGTTTAGAAAACATTGATGTCAATAATAATAATAATAATAATAATAATAATAATAATAATAATAATAAGAAGAAGAAGAAGAAGAAGAAGAAGAAGAAGAAGAAGAAGAAGAAGAAGAAGAAGAAGAAGAAGAAGAAGAAGAAGAAGAAGAAGAAGAAGAAGAAGAAGTCCTTGATATCAACCATAGACTTGATTTGGGAAGAAAATACAATACTTCATGTGCGAAGTACAAATACTGAAAGACAAATGAAATCATTTTTAATAGTGGTGGTTCAGTCACTCTTGAACTTCATGGAAGAACTCATGGAAACATCCAACATGAAATAAATGTTATAATTAATTGCCATTTAACACTGTGTTAAATCATTACCTTAACAAAATACCTTCTAGAAGCAAAATCCTCAATGAGGAAGTTTAGAAGATTTGTGTACATGTATCACAATTCATTTCTGGCATGGTCCATTATCCATAGATTTTACAGAAGTGTGCTGCTCTCTTTAAATCCATTGGGATTTGTATATAGTATTGTATTTGTCTTCTTACCATTTCTATAGTATTTGTTACTACTTTATAGTCCTAATTTTAATCTATTCACTGCATCATTTTTTCAATTAGGTGCCTCCAATATTACACACAACACAAAAAAGAATAAGAAATAGAAGAAAAATAAATTAAAGGCAAGAGATAAAAAGAATATTAACCCAATCTTAAATTTACAGCAACACTATTTAATAGTGCTTTTCTATCCTTGCTTTTCTCTCCTTGCAAACCATCTTTACTTTCACCACATCTATATAGGGCTTCAAATATTGTTTCTTGTTCTTTAAACTTCTCTCCTCTTTTGAGAGTCTGATCAGCTCCATCCAACCATGAATTTTTCAGTCTTCCTTTCAAGTGACAGACCACTTGCAAGTATGTCCTAGTTGGTAGAATGCAAGGTAGATTCCAGATTCCAGATTCCAGCTTGCATAGATATTATGAAAATCTTTAGAGTAAAACTGGGTTAGATTGCAGTCACAGAAATTAGCCAAATTTTGTCAAACCTGATTGGTATTTCACCTTTCCTATGAGCATGGAATGTTGCATAAGGTAGGATCCAACTAAGGCCAATATCATTTTTCTTTATGTGATGAAAAAAAAATTAATTGCCAGGATACAGCAGATTCCACACTAGGAAACTGAAAACAAAAGAGCTAAAAATCTATAAAATAGTAATATCTGGAATAGGGTATATAGTTGCAGTCCCCACAATAAAGCTGATATAAATCACCTGGAAAGAAATTCAGCAACCAAAATAAATGGGAGATCATTTTTGCTGTTATAAGAAGCTACAGCATTTGGGATTCTTTAGTTTGTAAAAAAAATTAAAAGACAATGGAGAAGGGCATGGTCTATGGCATGGGGAAAGTGGATAAGGATTTATTTTTCACTGCTTCCAAAACACTAGGACTAAAGTCATTTGATAAAGCTGCCTGAAAGAAGATTAAGAAAAGGAAGCACAGCCCATTATTAACCTGGGGTACTGATTACCATAAAATTAGGTCATAGCACTAATTTGGATGGCTTTGAAAGGGGACTGAATAAATTCATGAAGTTTTACCAAGTGCTATTTTCAAGATTCAATATTATCTTCAGACTTGAGGTAGCATATCAAGGGATAATATGTCAGGGTTGCAAACAATGTTGCATTTGTTTCCATTGGTGGTCAACATGAATGCAAACATCCCCCCATCAGAAAGCAAGGTTCCCTATTGAAATTTTAGCTTTATGCAAGTAAATACAAGTAGGACTCTGCTGCTCAGCATAGCAAGGTGGAGGACACCAAAAGTAGGAGCAACAATGTCCTAGAACCCTTCTTTGATTTGAAATATCCTACTGAAATTCTTGCAGATTCCAATACATATTTATTCAGTTCTAAGACATCACGTGAACTATACTTTAAAGTAGATAGATTCTGAATAACTAGTTAATGGCAAATTATATTATCTAGCACAGAAAACATGAGGAATGGAGAAAGAAGGAATCAGAACTAGCACACTTGATTTGGGGGGGTGTAAATTATTTCCTGCTTAGCTAAGCATGTATTTATTGGTTTTATAATTCTCGGTATTGAGATGTGACCATTGGATATTCTACAGCAGTATAAATGACTTGAGGATTGTGACACCAAAACATAGAATACATTTTTTCCTTTTTGAATATATTCTTCACTGGCTAATCTTTTTTCTTTGTTAACCACTAATAATTTAGAAAATGCGGTCTTTCAAAAAAAAAAATCAAAGATGTTTTTGTTTGAAAATAGGAATGGGTGGGGGTTGTATAGGAAGATAATACAGAAAGCAAATGCATTTAGGTTGCCTGGCTACTCTACTACGGCCTTACTGTTTTTATTCACTATGACACTATTGTTCATAATATAAATTGCCATTGTCAGAATAATAAATAGGGCTTCATAATAGAAATACTGGCAGACCCATTAACTATGTTCGAGCAAGTGAAGTAGCTTTAATACAGAAATGGGTGGGACTCAGTTAAGGCAAGCTTATTCCTCTGAATTGTGGATTTTATACTGCTACCGCAATAACCTTTGTTATAATATGATTTTTTATACTTATTTTACTTTTGTTCTAAATGGTGGAAAAGACATCTCTATCAGAGCCCAACCCCCCACATTACTCTTCTTGCTAAAAATGGAGCTACACTATTGGAAAGACTATTATTTTGTGTCTATACTCAAGAGATTAGAAATAACACACAATAATATAAGCAGAAAGAATTTCTGTTTCTTTATACTTTCAAAAATTAGACTGTCCCTCAAATATACACAGATAAATTAAATATAAATGTAATGTATTTCCACAGATACACAGATAGACACATTCCCTTTATCTTAAGAGTAATGGTTATGAAGTAGAAATAAACATGAAGACAAATCAGTGTGGAAATGTGCACGCGCACGCACACATAGACACAGAAAAAGTATACAAAAAATTTCTGTATTTCTATGGGTGAGGAATTTACATGCTAATTGATTTTGTCTGAAAGGACTTTAGGATGACAAGTTAATTAAAAAGATGTACATGGTGCTGAACCTTACAAAAAACACTCCTGGCTTGTGCACTGATGTTACTTTGACCAAGGAATCTATGGTAGCTTTGTCTCCTATCTCCCTCAAAACAAGGTCTATTCCCAAGTGATTCTTTCTTAATTTAAGAACCTGGGAAAATGAAGTTCATACAACATTTCATATTTTACCTCACAGCTGCCTTTGTTTTGTTATTTTGAATGTTAAACATTGGTAGCAAAAATGGATTTCCCTTCAGCCAACAAAGGAAGTTATAATCACATCACCTACGGTATATATTAAAGCATACTCATTTCTGTCATCCAAAAACATCACTGGGGGACATTTGTTTAGGGGGACATAAAGTGGCTAACAAGAGAGATTTCATCCAGTTTTCCAATACAACTTTGAGGCCTCTTGATTTTACAGATATGGTTGAGATGCTCGGACATGGTCAGATCTAACCACAATGATGAAATCACACATTCACTTCCATGCCATGGCCTGACCTATGCTTCAATCACTTAGACTTTGCTGCCAGTATCCCAGGAGGTTTTTTGGGGGGGGCGGCTTATGGCAAGTTTGTTTCTTTGATTGGCACATGATCGAGCCTTGGCTAATGACTTAGACCAAAGTGATGTTGCTTTTTGATCATAATTTGAGGATTCAAAATAATTACAGCATTTTAGATTCAGGCTTATGGCTTATTTAACTTTTGGTTTTATCTTACTGTTATGCTGAGAGCTCATTATAATTGTTTTAATGTAAGATTTGTAAACTGCCTAATATCATGGGAGGTAAAGACTGGAAAGGATAAAAGGTCGTGTAAAAATATTATACTAATGTGTGTGCATGTGTCCACTTACATCTACATCTATATCATATATATGTATCTAATGCACTACAGTACATTTGTGTTCCAAGTCTGGCTATCCACTGTGCAATTAATTAGTCTAAGCTGGGCAACTCCCAATGAACAGTTAAAAAGAACATCAATAATAAAATGTAATACATACATATATCTATTAAAACCACCACTTCATGATAATGAAGTCAAATACTATCTAATTTCTGCCACCTGGCACATTTGGGCAGAATGACTCCTCTCCAAATCCCTTCAATTAAATGTCATAGAAGCTGCCTTCTCAGTCACATCCTCTGCCCTCTGTAGCAGCATCACCCAGAGATTACAGAAGGCACCCACTCCCTTGGATTCTGGTAGAAGGCCTACAAACAGATTGTGCCTATGAAACCCCTATTTAGCATTTTTTTACTGTTTTGATTAATGTGGTTGCCTTAGTCAGGGATGTCTTATCTTGCTTTGTGTATTTTTAATTAAATAAATAAAAATAGGAATTAATTGTTCTCACTTGCTTCTGTTTCTAGTCAATTTACTAGTGCCTGGGATACTTGTTTCATTAAAATATCACCTTTCCCACTTCCTCTTTTTCCAAGACAAAACATCACATTTTATGGAGTTGCATGAATAGAACACAACTATCAGATTTTCATTTTTATGTGTCCAAGGGAAGAAACCTAAAGATGCTCTTTATCCTGAGCAACACTAGACATCCCCAATAATTCTGCCCTTGGTAGCAGTCCGAATTTAGCTTCCAGCTCACTGGATTTCCTCCAGTGTCAAATGTGCAAATGTGGTGCCCTGATTCGGAGCTCCTCTCCAATAGAGAAGATATACTTCTGACTCATCCTACTTGGGCCCCACCACAACTGTTGTATAACAAAATTATAAAGTTACCATTATATAACTTTAGATAATAGAACTGATTGAGGAAGCACAAATATTGAAATTGTATTCAGAAAAACAAGAAATTGTATAACTTTTGTATGTCTGAGAGAATACAAAATGTATTTCCAGAAACAAGTCTTAGTGAAGATATTATTATAATTTGACATTAGCCTACACAATCTTTTTCAATGATTCCCTGAAAGACAGAAGAATAAAGTACATACAAACGCTCTTCTTTTCCATGATTTGGTCATCGAGGACAAAACTGAGTATACCTATAAAGTGACTCCAAACAATAAAATAACAGACCTAAACTAACCTTAATGCCGCTTTAAGATATGTAGGGTTATAAATATTTAATCTCCCATTGTGCTCTTATTTTTGGGAGCAATAATATAGCAAAAATGTTAGCTTCTGCTCCTACTTGGTGACTTATGCATTCATATATTCAACTTTTGGCCCCAGATCAATGCACTATAAAAATCCTTCTTCTCTTTGAATTGTAACAGATTTGTTCACATTTTAATGCAGATTATTATTAAATGTACAGAAAAGAAACAGCATAACTAGCCAGAGGGATCTGCTTGGACATGCACATCTCCAGTCAAGAAATCAAGAGGCCAAGAATCTAAAATGCAGATCTCTGAGTCAAGAGCAATCTGAGTAGGAAAGAAGAGAAAGTCTTGGTAGCATCTAATGCAGTAGCATTTTCATTTCATTTCTGAAGCTATTTTGATCTACCTTGAGGGGCATTTCCTACCTGGTAGTCCAAGGATAGTCAAATATGGACGACACTCTGTAAGACCATTGCTCTCTGTGGTGCAGGTACGCCATAACCCCTGGGAAGTATAGACATCTGCGATAGGATTGTTCATAAGATCTTGTGTGCTCCACTGGTTCATGCAAGTAGTTGCAATAATTCCAGCAACTCCTATCAGGCATACCATAAAGCCCAAGGTCTGGCATATAGTCAGAGACATGTTTGCAGCTTCTTCTGAAAATGGGCTTGCAAGGTGTAATAGTAGGCCTGTGATCTCCTCTGCTTACCTGTCAAACAGAAAGGGGCTTTTACTGACAGGTGGCTGCACACGTCACTAATGAGACAGGAAATCTGCCCTGTGCCATAGAGACTCGCCCTATTCCCTTTATCTGTTTCAGTTAGATTATTTGACTCGATCGGTACCAAGGGCCATTTGTTACTCTTTCTGCCAGTGCCTTGCTCTCTATTTACTTTTTGATGATAGTTTTCATGACTAATTGAAAGGTTGGCATTAGCTGAGCTTGACAAGCACCATTCTAGAAAGAAATGTTGATTGTACTGTTAAAATAGACTTATTTAACATTTAAAAAATGCTAGGTGCTATTCTCTTTTCAGAATGTAGTTTACTGTTGTAGTTTGAATGTAGTTTACTGCTAATACTACGGATTAGCATGCAGGCAGTATGAATATACAGACTTTGATTTTAGCCGTATCCTCCATGTTCCAGTAAGGTGTTAATATTGAAAATATTTTCTACTGAAATACTTGAAATGATGAAAAATAAGATTTATAAAATAAATAATATCATTGCCTTTGTTTTAAATATACATTGCTAAAGGCATCATTATAATTAAATCCCGCAAGCCTTAATCAGAATTAATGACACTTATTCATTTCTCTGTTTTAAATTATAATTGTCCTGTTTTTCTTTTTAAAAAAAATAGCAGCATCCAAAAGAACAAAAGATCAGAAGTTTCTCAGCTAGAAACCGAGTAGGAAGTGGGGAAATATTGACTGCCAGGAAATTCCACATTTCTCATGTCCAGTCACCCTACCTATAATGCAGAGTTTTGTGATAGTCCGACATTAATCACCAGTGACTGAATTTCATCCTGTTTTCTTGATAATGAAATTACTTCATCCAGACTACACCTGTTGTACTAGCTGATGATTACAGTGTGAATTTTGGCTGTTTCATGAACTAGAGATGGAAGGGTGAGTGTTATGTTTTTTCATTGGCTGTCATGGCAAAGATGAAAATGTCAGGTCAACAATAAAAACTAAACATTTTTTTTCTTCTGTTCAATTGTGTTCAATTCTCAGAGGCTGTCTGGACAAGTACCTGCAGTTTTCTTAGCAAGGTTTTTCAGAAGTGGTTTGCCTCCTTCCCAGGGCTGAGAGAACATTATGGTCCAAGGCTTGTGCCTAAGGTGAGACTAGAACTAGAACTCATGGTCTCCTGGTTTCTAGCTTGATGCCTTAACTATTACAGCAATCTGGGTCTCTATACTTAATTTAGTAGTAATCAAATGAAAATTACTATAAAACAGGTGGGATTCAGCCAGTTCAGACCGGTTCGGGCAAATTGGTAGTGCCGACCTACGGATGGGCCTGTCCCTCCACCTGGGCGCAATCCCATCCTATATCGCTGTGTTTTGTGATGCCGCACACATGCGCGGACATAGTGCATGAGCGAATTGCCATGTTGTTTGACGCAGTGCACATGTGCATGCATGCACACTCACATTTTTGATTCTGGGTGAACCGGTTGTTAAATTATGTGAAGCCCACCTCTGCTATAAAATAACTTAATCATTTTCTGTGAATTTATTTATTTTTTAAATTTATAAGCCACTAATCCCGCTGTCCAAAGACAGAATCAGATCCTAGGATTCTGGAAGATGCAAACTAGTGATTTTTACTAAGATTCTTAAGGGAAAACTATAATGAATGTTTTCCTTCAGTCTGTTTTGTTCTTCTGTTCCTCAAACAAAAGTTATAATGATTGCATATATACATGCATATTTACCATTATCTGAGATTGGTCAGGATGCAGGTTTTTGAGAAGGGCATACTGCCTGAGAACTCCATCATGTGAAGTGTGGTTATTTATAAGCAGAGTGGTGAACTAGTGTGGTCCAGCAGCTTGCACCAGTATGAATATGGGCCCCTGATTATTTCTTTAGAGTAAGAGCACCCAATACTCACTTCCATACTCACTCTGCAGCTGGTGGTAATGTTCCTTGATTTTTGCCACTCCAGTCATACATTCATGCCATCCCGTTATGTTTTATTTCATTTTGTTATTTTGCTTTTTACAAGTTCATTGGCAAAAGGCCTTTTTCCCTACAAGCTCCTTGATGAAAAACAAAAAGTTCCTTCCTTCCTTCCTTCCTTCCTTCCTTCCTTCCTTCCTTCCTTCCTTCCTTCCTTCCTTCCTTCCCGGACATGGCTTGAATCTTCTAGAGAGAAAAAATGGCATGCCTGTTACTCTGCTGGTTTGAATCAATGCGCCCCAACACAGATGCTGGGTGAGGGTGGCCAAAGGAATAGAAGCCTTTGTAATTTCTTCTTTTTCTTATGGAAACAGAGGTTTCTATCTATACTGATGATATGTGCTCACTGGAAAGGAATGTCTTTCTGTGTTGTTGTTTTTACAAATCAGCTGCAACTTCCAAGACATCTTGGTGAACTGTCTAAACAGCTTATAGAATTGCCCAGAACTGCATCCCTTCTGATCCAGGTAGAGATAAAATGTGGATAGGAGGGACAGAAGATTTGCTAGAGGAGTAATAGCCAACCGGACAAGGAGAAACACTGACAGAGTGTTCACATTATTGTGTGATAGAACAGCATCAGTCACTCATTCACAGGCACAAGGTCTAAATTGCAGAACCAATTAACAGCACTAATAGCCCTTGCCTAAATTAATCTTTGAGACAAAAGGAAAGAGAAGTGGAAGTGCTATTAGCAAATCAAGCTGTACCATCCCTGCTTTATTGCAGGAATCTAAGTGTCTGTATTTGGCTATTATGAACTGACTGCAATTACGGTCCTCATTTAAAATGATTAAGTGGTTATAATTATTTTTCAATTAAAACTTAGATCTTCTATTTATGCAACACCATAGGCTTCAATTAAACTTCTCTCTCTTTCTCTCTCTCTAAAAAAAGACCACTTTGCAAAGGAGCCGAGTCCTAGATTCTTCTCCAACCATTAAGAGCCAAATAGGAGGCTCACAGAACTTCTGTTTATATCTCTCAGTTTCCCTTGAAGTAGAGCAGGCTGGTGGGGATTAACTTGCACTTGTACTATTTGCAGCAGGGCAAACCTTCAAAGATACAAATCCCAGAGGCACACATTGCTTCTTTCTGCTAAATGTGGCTGCAGCAATTGTTCATATACCAGCTACTTGGATCAAAATGAATGAATCATATATCCTTATTTAGACGGGAAATGGGGTATTATTTACAGAAAACAGTCTTAGACTAGGTCAGGTTAAACTTCCTTCTCTTCGGATTGGTAGCTATTTTGCAGCTCTCACATAAACTCATCTCCATTATATGCTGTTTAATCCTTTTTAGGAGAAGAGTACCATATCCTGAATTTCAGTTTCTTAACATGCAAAATGTGTGATCTATGGTTCCACCAATATAATTGTTAGCAATTTTCATCACGCTTTTTTTTAATAAACTGCATGATTGAATATGAGTACTGCAAAATAAATAATAAAAATGGTTATTACAACTTTCTTATCCCATTTAGCTGCCAGAGTGTGAAAATTGGACAAAACAAGAGGATAGTTCCTATTTGGAGAAATATAGACAGATACAATAAGGATGACTGGCAAAAAGATCAAGGCAAAACTAGAAAATCCTATAAGTGGGAACAAATAAATAAGGATATAGAACAAACTTTTAAACAGACAGCATTCATCATGATTACTAGTATAATAACACATTCTTCCAAGACTCTAAAGAATATAAAAGTGTTATATTCTGGAGCCTTATTCAAAACGGCTATTGTGGTTTGAAGTGACTGAACTGATCAGAACCTCCATGTGCCCTGAGCCATGTAGCCCAGAACTCAAATTTAGGAAGGAATGGCAATATGGCTTTGATCTATGGAAGCCTGGAAGCCTCCAGGGCAGGGGCGGGTTCCTAATTTTTTTACTACCACTCTGTGGGCGTGGCTTATTTTGTGGGTGTGGCTTGCTGGCCATGTGACCGGGTGGGCTTGGCTTGCCGGCCATGTGACCAGGTGGGCGTGGCTTGCCGGTCATATATTAGTTATTTCAGAGAGATGTTACTACTATTTTTGCTATTTTATACCTTACATGAAAAGCTTTGCATACAAAGTGCGTGTTACACCATGGCAACACAGCAACCTTTATATGCAGAAAATGCTATAGTTAAAAGACAAGCAAGTCTCATACAGCATTTTTGGTTTCAGTCATGGATTCCTTAGACGAAAATATTGAGGACTGTTAAAAGAACAGTATCTTCTATCACCAGCAGGCCGCTACTGGTGCTATAGAGTGGACCGCACTGGTAGGAACCCACCACTGCTCCAGGGTCCTCACAAGTTTTAAACTTTTGTGTTTCTGTTTAACAAAACTTGTCACGGACAGACAAAGATTTTGGAAGATTTAAAGGTGCCATTATCCTTGCCTGCAATTTTTTTTCCTGCATTCCAGAAGAAACTTGAAAAGTGAGTTTATAGGGTAGGAGATACAAGGATGGATGTCCAAGTCAGAAATTCTATCCTAAATCAAATCTTTAACTAAACCAGAAAATAATTCAGGTTGTATAATACATGTGCATTCTTTCACTCAAGGATTGTGAGCTACCAAATTTTGATAGCTTTGTCGGCTTTTCCAGTATCTATGTTGAGAAAATCTTTGAGCTTCTTCACTCCATCTACATGTGAGGTTTCTGTATATCTGAAATGGGAATACCCACATGGTGGAGAAAATAAATCTACCAAATAAAATGCACCCTATTTCTACTTGTCTTTTAGACATGAGCAGGTCAAACCAACTCCTATTTTTGTCAAGTCCTATCAGACACATATTCACACACACACACACACACACACACACACACACACACACACACACACACACACACACACACACACACACACACTTAAACAAAAGACTTGGAAATCCCATCTAAAGCAAAGAATGGAAGTTTCCTCACCAGCTCACAATACAGCCCAAGCCCTAATAAAGGAATTCTAACACAGTAATAAGTTGAAAAACCTCAACCTTCTATCTTCAATCATTCTGATGACCTCAACATTCCATAATGGATTTTCCCAGCTCTTCTGCCATTCCTGAAAGTTTTGTCTAACAATAGAGCTATCTTCAGGTACAAGACAAGGACATGCCTAGCTTCCCCCAATCAGATCCCTAGAAATTCCTGCCTTGTAGCCTTAATTTCTGTAAAAAAAAATGATTTCCCATTGTTTAGTCCTTTCCTTATAATCAAAAACTCATTTATTGTTTGCGATAAATATGGTTCTGATTCCTCAGTGTTGTGCTTTGTACTTCTGAATTTTCTATGGCATATCTTATGTGCCCAAGGGGCTTAGGAACCCAAATCAATTAACTATCAGCTCAGTTTCCATTCCAGTGTTGTAGATAGCTTTCTTCTGGACATTTAGAGATGGGTAGATTCCAATTAGTGGGAACTCCACTCACATCCTTTCCCTAAGCTTTTGAAAAGTGCCCTGCTACTTTATAGGAAAAGTCCTGGAGCTGTTCTCCCCAGTGACTCCCGTAAACAGCAGTTGATTGAAGTTTGCTTTCCTGGTGACCCTAGTTTCTATTTTGCATACTCATACTAGTTAGTTAGAGGGAATGCTGACCTGGTTCAGGAGAGAGGATGGGACATAACAGGAAATTAATGTGGTTGTGCAAAGCTGCTGTGGATTTGAGTGATGAGACCAATAGGTTTGTGAACATGCCTTTCTATACTGAAGTTGCCTTTCCATTTGTTTCATTTCAAGTCCTCAGGAAGTCTTCCCGAAGCTAAGTAATTGTGTTTGCAAATCAGAAACTTTCCCGAGAGCTAAAGAATTTGCCAATACAGTGATCCCTCGCTATATCGCTGTTCACCTTTCACGGTCTCGCTGCTTCACGGATTTGCATCGTGCATTGTGTTCTGCATTCTGATTGGCTAAACAGTCTCTCCTGGATGTCGGCATCTGCGTTCTTTTGCCCTCTGCGCATGCGCAAAGCGTTCTGCTTGCACAGAGGGCAAAAGAACGCAGATGCCGGCGTACAGGCGGGTGGGGGAAGCGGGCGGGGGAAGCCCCGCACCGCGAACGCCACCAGGTTGTTGGGCTGTGTGGCGACCAACAGGTAAGAGTGAACCGGGAGGATTTCACCCCTGGACTCACGTGTATTTATTTGTTAAACAAATGCTTGGGCCTGTAAAAAGGTTTTATTCTTTGGTTTCAATGTATTATGGAGTATTTCATTGTATAATAATTGTAAAAAATATAAAGGTTACTACTTCACGGATTTCGCCTATCACGGGTTCTTTTTGGAATGTAACCCCCGCGAAAAACGAGGGATCACTGTATACTAAAATTGTTTTAGTTCCTCTGCTCTGTAGGCATGAGTTTCAAGCAAGAAACAACTTGTAGTCAGTTCAACAATTTGCCTTTGCCTGCTTGTGTAGTTGCATAAATAGAGTGGGTAAATTGAGAGGACAGAAATGTGTGTTTTGAAATGGGAATGAGGCAATAGGATAGGAAAATTGTATTCCTATTTCTCTATATCCCCTCCTTGTTTTTGTTGGTCCCTGCAACATTTTATTGTGTTAGCAACATCAACAATATATTCTTTGAGACAAGAAAATCTGCTGAATATCCTAAGCTAATATTAACATAATACTAAGCCAAACTAGAGACTTTAAAACCCAGTTTTAAACACATGTGTAGTGCAGCTGCATTCATTGGATCACTTTTTTTAAATTACACATGGTTCTAAGCACCAAAAATACATGTCCTTATAAAAAGTCCATCATAATATATTAAATACATTATTTAGAATGACCTTCCTTCACCATGGCCAATCAACTTTTTTCACTTTAACTTACCTATTGCTAAGCAAATTTCTAGCGTCTTTAAGAAAAACTTTACATGCTGAACACAAGATGGCACCACAAACTTAATTATATCCCCCTTCTTTAAAAAAAAAGTTTTTCCTGCTCTTTCTTCCAGCGAAGGGTAGTTATAATCAAAATATTGGAAAATATTTGGAAATATTTTCTTCAACGCTCTGTCAAGAGCACTGTTTCTAAAACTTGGCAACTTTAAAGATGTGACTATTCAATTTCCAGAATTCCCCAGCCAGCATATGTGAGGAATTCTGGGAAATGAAGTCCACACATCTTAAAAGTTGCCAAGTTTGAGAAGTACTATTCTCAAGGACAGTGGTACAGTGATAACAATAATCTCCAATATACCAGCAGAGAAATCCTAAAGAAAGAACACAATAGTATCAGCCTATCCTGTGTCCCATGTTCAATGGCATTTTGGGGTTCTCTTGTATGGAAACAGCATGTATTCTGGTAGTTTGGGCAGGGAAGTTAATTGATCTTAGTACCCCTCCCCCTCAGACCAAGCTGTCCCAATACACTGAAAAATAAACATAATAATCAACTCAATGGGGTCCCTGGTGTATTGGGAAATAATATCTAAATCTAAAAAGCTGCTTCAAGATTCTACCTATTAACACAATTTGCTTTTTTTTCCAAAGTGGGGGGTGTTGTTGCCTTAGGCACATACCCTGTTTCCCCCAAAATAAGACATCCCCTGATAATAAGCCCAATCGGGCTTTTGAGAGCATAGCAATAAGGCCAAGCGCTTATTTCAGGGTTCCAAAAATATATAAGACAGGGTCTTATTTTCAGGGAAACATGGTAGATTGGTGCTTATCCTATCCATTTTATCTTACTGTATGCTGAGCAATAGAGAAATGGGAAATTGATGTTGATTTTGTCATTCAACAGAATATGATGGCCAATTTCAGGGAATACTTCAGAAAACAAATGAAAGAAAAAGGGACGTTTTAAAAAATGGCCCTGGTGATTTTGGAGAATTTGTTCTTAGCTTGCAGCTATAGAATATATTGCTTCACCCCTGAAAGCATTAAACAATTAAGCTTTGATCAGGATTTTCCATTATCAGGACCAGGTTTCATTGGTGGCATCAACCCTTTCCTTATTTTTGCAACTGTGCCTTTGATTTGGCCAGCTGATGGAGATCATAAAGCTTTCTAATCCCTAGGAAGGCAGGGATATTAGCAGTGGGATATATGTTTGAACTAGGAAAGGGCTGTAGATGAATAAAATGGTTTATTGATAACTCGGTAAGAAAAGAGAATTAATATTGTAGGCTTAAATGACTAAGTAAACTTATAGGAGAAAAATCAACTCAACAGACAATACCAAAAGAAGTTTAATAATTCAGAGAATACAATCTGACAGTGATGGCTAACCTTTTGTTGTTGTGTGGTGAAAGTGCCCGCGTGCCCGCACCCATAATGCAATCTGCATGCGACCCCCTCTGTGTGCCCCACCCCCACACATGCATGCATGACCCCCCACCCCCTGTGCATGTGCACACTTCCCCCCCACTCCCCCCCACATGCACGTGTGACCCCCGCACTCCCCAACCCACACATGCGCATATGACTCCCCATGCTCCCCCACCCTCTGCATGCACATATGACCCCCGCACATGTGCATGTGACCCCCTCCCCCCTGCTCATGCATGCATGTCTTCCACATGTGCCCCGCCCCCTGCGCATGTGCGGCAGAGACCCGAAAATCAGCTGGCTGGTGGGAGGTGCACGCACATGCGCAGTGGAGTTGAGCTGGGGCAATGGCTTGCGTGCCATCAGAGAGGGCGCTGCGTGTACCTCTGGCATGTTTGCCATAGGTTCACCATCACGGCAATATGAGAATAACAGCAATGCTCTGAATAAGGAAAATATACATCATCCATTTGCTTACATAAAATAACAAATAATTACTGACCCCATTCAAATATTTCTCCCATTCCACTCCATCAGTTTTTATTATATAGTATTTTAATTACCAATAACTACCCATCTAGTGTAATTGGCCAATAGGAAAGAAGGGAAGCAAAGAGCATGAGAGTTTACCTTAGTTTAGACCGCAGGGGTGTCAAACTGGCGACCCATGGGCTGGATGCATTTCGCACAGGCCACGCCCACTCCAGCTCCTTGAAGGGAAAAAACATCGCGAAACATCACGTGACAGTAATGTGATGCGGTGAGTTTGACACCCATGGTTTAGAGGAAACACAGAGGTAGATAGTAGAACTCTCCTCTTATCTCGCCGATAGGATGCAGTCGGTGTTAGCAGGAGGGCAGAGATCGTCCCCTAGGCCCCTATCATGTGGGGTGCCTCAGGGGTCGGTTCTCTCGCCCATCCTGTTTAATATTTACATGAAACCGCTGGGGGAGATCATTCGCAGACATGGGGTGTGTTTCCACCAGTACGCTGATGACATCCAGCTGTACATCACCACCCCATCTGGCTTCAGTGAGGCAGTTGATGTAATGTGCCGGTGCCTGGACGACGTTAGGATCTGGATGGGGAGGAACAGACTCAGACTTAATCCCGACAAGACTGAGTGGCTTTGGATACTGCCTCCTAAGGACTATGACAACAGTCTCTCCTTGGCGTTCGAGGGAGCGAAACTGACCCCCTCGGATCAGGTCCACAACTTGGGGGTCCTCCTAGATCCGCAGCTAAAATTGGATCACCATCTTTCTGCTGTGGCTAGGGGGCCTTTGAACAGGTTCGCCTGGTGCACCAGTTGCGGCCATACTTGGAGAAGGAGGCTCTACTCACGGTCACTCATGCCCTTGTCACCTCGCGCTTGGACTACTGCAATGCGCTCTACATGGGGCTACCCTTGAAGAGTATCCGGAGACTTCAGCTGGTGCAAAATGCGGCTGCGCGTGCTGTGGTGGGTGTGCCAAGGTACACCCACGTGACACCTATACTCCGCCAGCTGCATTGGTTGCCCATCGGTCTCCGGGTCCAATTCAAGGTGTTGATCACCATCTTTAAAGCCCTTCATGGCTTAGGACCAGGTTATCTCCGGGACCGCATTCTGCCTCATACTTCCCTTCGACCGGTTAGGGCCCACAGAGTTGGCCTCCTCCAGGTCCCGTCGGCCAAGCAATGCCTCCTGGCGGGCCCTAGGGGGAGAGCCTTCTCTGTGGCAGGCCCCGTGCTCTGGAACCAACTTCCCCCAGAGACCCGAACTATCCCCACTCTGCTGGCCTTCCGAAAAGCTGTCAAGACATGGCTTTTCCTGCAGGCTGGGGGCAGAGCTTAATCCACTCGAGCTCACCCCCAAGTATGTATGGTTGTTGAATGAGTATTGGATGTTTTTAAATATTGTGTTTTTAATTTTTATATCTGTTTTTTAATGTGATTTTATAAATTGGTGTCTTGTATTTTTTTCTGTTGTACGCCGCCCTGAGTCCTTCGGGAGTTGGGCGGCATATAAGAACACCATAATAAATAAATAAATAAATAAAACTTCATATAACACTCAGAATTTCCAAAAGGGAAATTTATGATACGGATATGTAGACTTATATCTAGTTTTATTATCCAAGTCACATACAGTATATCCTACAGAACATACAGAATTGTCTCAGATCAAAATGAAATGCCTTCATTTATTTTATTTTACCATGCCACTATAATGGCATGACATTGAATTTGATCCCATCTCCATCTCATCCCTGAGTCATGATATACACAGGCTTATTCTTTGTTTTCTGTACTTCCAACTTCTGATCCTTCAGTCATTGCTTTGAATTCTTGTTATGGTTTCATCCATCTATAAATCTTGACCATGGATACTTTAGAATGGCTTGAACAAACACATCTATCTCATCTGTTTCATTTCATCTGTTTAATATAGTGATCAAATGACAGAGCTCAACCATCAGCCTGGCTGACCTAGTTTATTAACTCTGTTTACTTAAGTCCATGTATTACTTCCTTCATGTCAACCCCGAATTGCAGGGGTGAAATTCAGCAGGTTCTGACAGGTTATGGAGAACCGGTAGCGGAAATCTTGAGTAGTTCGGAGAACCGGCAACTGCCACCTCTGGCTGGCTCCAGAGTGGGGTGGGAATGGAGATTTTGCAATATCCTTCCCCTGACATGCCCACCAAGTCACGCCCACAGAACTGGTAGGGAAAATTTTTGAATTTCACCCCTGCCGAATGGTCCTTATCTCTACCTATGTTAAAATAGTATTTTTCTCTTCTTTCAACACTATCCACAGGTAAGGAAGTAACAGGCAACAGAGAGAAAGCAGAGCTGCTTAACTCATTCTTTGCATTGGTCTTCATGCAAAAAGAAACTATAGCCCAACCTACCAGAAACATAACTGTAAAAAACAGACTGGAAACAAAAGTTAAAATAAGCAAAAAAATAGTAAGAGAACACCTGTCTGATCTTGATGAATACAAATCACCAAGACCAGACAGATTAAATCCCAGAGTTCTAAAGGAGCTGGCAGATGTCATCTCAGAACCACTGCACCACATCTTTCAAAAATCCTGGAACACCGGGGAACTATCAGAGGACTGGAAAAGAGCTGATGTGGTTCCCATCTTCAAAAAAGGAAAAAAACCAGACCCAGGAAACTACAGACCAATCAGCCTAACATCAATACCTGGGAAGATACTGGAAAAGATAATAAAAAAACAGATCTGCCAACACCTTGAAATGAGTAAAGTAATAACTAGCAGCCAGCATGGGTTTGTTAAAAACAGATCATGCCAAACCAATCTTATTTCATTCTTCAACACTGTGACTAAATTAGTAGACCAGCGAAATACTGTGGACATAATAGACTTCAGCAAGGCATTCAACAAAGTAGACCACAACCTACTTCTTCGTAAGCTAGAAAAAAGTGGGATAGACAGCTTCACCACCAGATGGATTCACAACTGGCTGACAAACTGCACTCAACGAATAGTCCTTAATGAGTCTAAGTCTACATGGAGAGAAGTAAGCAGTGGGGTACCACAAGGTTCTGTCTTAGGCCCAGTATTCTTCAATATCTTCATAAATGACTTAGATGAGGAAATAGAAGGGGGACTTACCAAATTTGCGGATGATAGTAAGCTGGCAGGAATAGCTAACACCCTAGAAGATAGGCTCAAGATCCAGATGGATCTTGACAGACTTGAACGCTGGGCCCTATCTAACAAAATGAAATTCAATGTAGAGAAAAGTAAAGTCCTACACTTAGGTAAGAAAAACCAAAAGTATACATATAAACTGGGTGAAACCAGGCTTAATAGCAGTGACTATGAGAGGGATCTTGGAGTTTTAGTGGACAACCAGCTAAATATGAGCCAGCAGTGTGCAGCAGCAGCCAAAAAAGCCAATGCAATCCTAAATTGCATTAACAGAGGGATATAATCAAGATCAAGTGAAGTACTAATACCACTCTAAAAAACTTAGTTTGACTACAACTAGAGTACTGCATCCAGTTTTCGTCACCACACTATAAAAAGATGTTGAGACTCTAGAAAAAGTGCAGAGGAGAACAACCAGGATGATTAGGGAACTGGAGACTAAAATATATGAAGAACAGTTACAGGAACTGGGCATGGCTAGTCTAGTGAAGACAAGGACCAGGGGAAACATGATAGCAGTGTTCCAATATTTGAGGCGCTGCCACAGAGAAGAGGGGGTCAAGCTATTTTCCAAAGCACCTGAAGACCACACAAGGAATAAGGGATAGAAACTGATCAAGGAGAAATTCAACCTAGAAATAAGTAGGAACTTTCTGACAGTGAGAACAATCAACCAATGGAACAGCTTGCCTTCGGAAGTTGTGGGAGCTTCATCACTTGAGACTTTGAAGAAGAGATTGGACTGCCATTTGTCAGAAATGGTGTAGGGTCTCCTGCTTGAGTGGGGGGGTTGACTAGATGACCTACAAGGTCCCTTCCAACTCTGTTAATCTGTTAAATCTGTATTGAAGTATGTAAGGTGTGTTATTTTCCCTTGTAGGAAAGTTGGGAGACATTAGAGGCAGAAGATAGCTTAGCAATGGAGGCTGAAAATGTCGTGTCAATATAGTTTTCTGCTAACTCAACTGTGAGTTGATACCACTTCATCTCAGCCACAGAGAAAGGCTGGGTAAAGCTAAAAGTTGTTCAGGCAATGTAATTTAAATGTTTCCTTTTTTAAACTGGCTGTTTGCAGTATAAAGAAGTGAAGGACATTTCTCTATGGCAATGGCACTTGACTGGTGATAGATACCGTAAATAAGAAGTGAAGTGTTGCAGAAGTTGGTGGTGCTTAGATACATGTTACTCTTTGTAAAGCATTGTTCAGGTGCTTGATATGTTTTCGATTATTGTTTTTTTATTTGGAGTCATCCAGTAAATCTGAATACGAGAGATTCAAAACAGAACGAATAGAATAGGGTATAATCAAATTGTTGAACTTGCTATCAGAAATAGTAAAATGGAAAAAATCTCTTTCAATTAAGCTTGATTGCTGGTGATTCATGGACATATCCATGTAGGTTTTTCCAGAGTAATATGGAAATGGTGTATTATTGTGTTTTTCTAACCTTGTTAGCCTACAGTTGTGTTATTCCTTGGAAGTTTCCCATACTTGGACAGTCTGAAATGGCTTAGCCTTGAGTCCAGACAAGGGCAAATGATGAGACTCAAGCAGTAGTAGTAGTTTGGCTGTTGGTATGAGCTCCGAGCTTGGCAATTTGGTTGCAAACGTTTCATCTTCATTCAAGGAGACTACTAATATGCAAACACGTTTCAGTAGTAGTAGTAGTAGTATCATTAAATCTGATAGGAATTGAATGATCCATGGCATATTTGAATTTTGATGGTTATCCAGCATTTATTTATTTATTTATTTATTTATTTATTTATTTATTTATTTATTTATTTATTTATTTATTTATTTATTTATTTATTTATTTATTTATTTATTTATTTATTTATTTATTTATTTATTTATTTATTTATTTATTTATGGTTTCTTATATGCCGCCCCACTCCCGAGGGACTCAGGGCGGCTTACAACATAGAAAAAATACAAAAAAACCAATAAATTCAATTAAAATCAAAATATAAAAGTTAAAAGTTAAAAAATTACAATATAAAAGCACTATTCACTCACCAGACATACCCGGGGGAGAGTGTAGATGGAATTAAGCTCTTCCCCCTGCCTGCAGGAAGAGCCATGTCTTAACGGCTTTTCGGAAGGCCAGCAGGGTGGGGATAGTTCGGGTGGGGGAGTTGGTTCCAGAGCGCGGGGCCGGCCACAGAGAAGGCTCTCCCCCTAGGACCCGCCAGCCGGCATTGCTTGGCTGACGGGAGCTGGAGGAGGCCGACTCTGTGGGCCCTAACCGGTCGGAGGGAAGTATGAGGCAGAATGCGGTCCCGGAGATAACCTGGTCCTAAGCCATGAAGGGCTTTAAAGATGATGATCAACACCTTGAATTGGACCCGGAGACTAATGGGCAACCAATGCAGCTGGCGGAGTATAGGTGTCACGTGGGTGTACCTTGGCACACCCACCACAGCACACGCAGCCGCATTTTGCACCAACTGGAGTCTCCGGATACTTTTCAAGGGTAGCCCCATGTAGAGCGCGTTGCAGTAGTCCAAACGGGAGGTGACAAGGGCATGAGTGACCATGAGTAGAGCCTCCTTCTCCAAGTATGGCCGCAACTGGTGCACCAGGCGAACCTGTGCAAAGGCCCCCCTAGCCACAGCGGTGAGATGGTGTTCCAATTTTAGCTGTGGGTCTAGGAGGACCCCCAAGTTGCGGACCAGATCCGAGGGAGTCAGTTTCTCTCCCTCGAGAACCAAGGAGGGATAGTTGTCATAATCCTTAGGAGGCAATATCCAAAGCCACTCAGTCTTGTCGGGGTTGAGTCTGAGTCTGTTCCTCCCCATCCAGATCCTAACGTCGTCCAGGCATCGGCACATTACATCGGCTGCCACACTGAAGTCAGACGGGGTGGTGATGTACAGCTGGGTGTCATCAGCGTACTGATGGAAACACACCCCATGTCTGCGGATGATCTCTCCCAGCGGTTTCATGTAAATGTTAAACAGGATGGGCGAGAGAACCGACCCCTGAGGCACCCCGCATAACAGGGGCCTAGGGGTGGATCTCTGCCCTCCTGCCAACACCGACTGCATCCTATCGGCGAGATAAGAGGAGAACCACCGTAAAACGGTGCCTCCCACTCCCAGCTCGCCGAGACGATGCAGAAGGATACCATGGTCGATGGTATCGAAAGACGCTGAGAGGTCAAGTAGCACCAGGATGGAGGAATTTCCCCCATCCCGGGCCCGCCAGAGATCATCCATCAGAGCGACCAAGGCAGTTTCTGTACTGTAGCCGCGCCTGAAACCCAACTGATAGGAATCTAGATGATCTGTTTCATCCAGAAGCCGCAGAAGCTGAGTGGCCACCACCTTCTCCACAACTTTCCCTAAAAAAGGCAAGTTGGAGACCGGACGATAGTTCTTCAAGTCGGCTGGATCCAGGGAAGGCTTCTTCAGGAGGGGTCTCACCACCGCAGTTTTTAATGACTGCGGTACGGATCCCTCCTCCAAAGAAGCGATGACCACCACCCGGATCCAGCCGCGTGTCACCTCCCTGCTGGCTGAAACCAGCCAGGAGGGGCACGGGTCCAATAAACAGGTGGAGGCCCCCATCGCCCCCATGGCTCTGTCCACATCCTCAGGAGAAACAGGCCCAAACTCCTCCCACAACGGTGGACTAAGACTAGCCCCTGTCAACTCCATGGACTCTGCCCAGCCAGAGTCCAGGTTCGACTGAATCCGAGCGACTTTATCCGTCAGAAACTCGGCAAATTCCTCAGCTCTGCCTTGCAAGTGCTCCTCGCTCCCCCCTTTTGCAAGGAGGGAGCGAGTCACCCTGAACAAGGCGGCTGGGCGAGAATCTGCGGACGCAATAAGAGCAGAGAAATAGGATCGTTTCGCCGCCCTTATCGCCACTAAATAAGATCTGATGTAAATTCTTAATAGTGTTCGGTCGGAGTCGGTTTTGCTGGACCTCCAGCGGCGCTCCAGACGTCTCTTCTGGCGTTTCATCTCCCGGAGCTCCTCGGTAAACCAGGGAGCTTTCCGGGATCCACTGCCGCGGAGAGGTCGCAAAGGCGCAATTCGGTCTAAAGCCCCTGATGCTGCGGTGTTCCAACCAGTCACCAGGGAATCAGCCGAACTGCGTACCAGGGTTTCAGGTATTTCCCCAAGTTCCCTCTGGAATCCTTCTGGTTCCATTAGGTGCCTGGGGCGGAACCACCTAGTCGGTCCCGCCTCCCTGCGTCTCGAGCATCAGGAGTATTATGCCTTTCAATGCCCTTTTGCAAGAAATATGAGTGGATGATGCAACTGTGTTGACATCATGTATGCGAGCTTAGATACCTGGTTGGTCATTGTGGAAGCAGAATCCTGGGCAACATTGCTCTTAGAATTGTGATGCAGCAGAAGTGTCCAGTGCAAACAACCAGACCCACACATGCGGAGTTTGAACTAATTATTACTATAATACAGAAGCCTCCCCAGTCTGGCAGCCTATTCTTGGGAACAATTAGATAAGACTCCAAGGCCTTGGAGGGAGGTGTCAATCCTAGCACTTTTGCAGTTGCGCAGTGACTCCAGGCTAACTCTGCACTTGATTCTCCTCCCCTTCCCTGCCAGGCCTGGTGCTTTTCAACAAGAAGTAAACTTCTATTGTCTTTTCTTCCTATACAGTTGTCCAATATTGACTATCCAATGTTTCAAATATTATTTCTGAGTAATATTCTCTACCTCCAGTTTGTAAAATATGTGGACTTCATCACAAAGCTTTGTTCCTTTGTATATTACAAGAACTGTAAAGCAATTTTAAACTTCCCACTTAGAAATTTCAAGTTAGAAATCATTTACAGGGGATGGGAAAAATCTATAACAGATACACATCATATAAAAACATGTATAAAACCCCCAAACACTAGGGAAAGTGGGCCAGGAATCTCATCTCAACTTCTCTAGGTATACTATAAAGTTTCCACTTCTTTCACTGTGGTCAACAAAAGTTATTTTTTGTTACTTATAAGGGAGCGGAGACAACAATGAAGAAAAAGTTATCCTGCATACTTACTGACACCTTTCCAAAAACATGCAGTTGGTGACCCCGGGAAGCAAAATGGCAGCTCAATGGAACTTTGTTTAATATTTAATTAATCAAGTTATATGACTGCTAATTTAGTCTGTAGGATTCTTATTTTTGGTTTCCTAACAATGTTGTTATTGTCATAAAGGTCAAGTTCTTGACCTTGATCTTGTAAATATTGATTTAAGGCAAACTTGATTTCCTTGAAATAGTTTAAGAATACATCCATTTAAAAATAATAGCAATCAAAAGCTATTGGATGCATTAACAATTGCTTGAAAATGAATTACAAAACATTAGAAATAAAATCAATTAATGGAAAATATGAAATGAAATATTTTTATTTAACACTGTTGCACAATAATAAAGAAAATAAAAACATTTTTGAAAAATATGTCAATATGAAATCTATTCCTTATAAAGTGTTATAAGCTTTCGTGTGTGCTACAGTTTTATTTAATCGGTTGTATAGGATTATCACCTGATGAAGTGAGTTGTAGTACACGTCAGCCTTCTAATAAATATTATGGTTGGTTGCACAGCCAATCATATGTTTAGACTGGATTTGGTGTTTTTGTCCACCTATCAAGTCCTTCCCAAGGACCTGAGCTAGGCAAGTTGTTGTTTGATGGTGTTAAATGTATCACAGGATGTTCAAGTAAACTTGCTTTTTGCAATAGACAATGTTGTTCAAGTGGTGCCCCAGATGTTTTGGAATTGCAAACAATGTGCCTATAATATATAGGCACATATATACAATATATAGGCATATATATATATATATATATATATATATATATATATATATATATATATATATATATATATATATATATATATATATATATATATATATATATATATATATATATATATATATATATATATATATATATATTGGGGGCCCTAGAATGGCCAATGTTACACCACTATTCTGTTCTGCCACTGCTTCAGTGGCTGCTGATTTGCTTCTGGATGTAATTCAAGATGTTGATTATCATCTTTGAAAGCCCTGCATGGCATGGGTCCAGCCTATGTCAGGAACTGGCTCACCCTAATGGGACTGGTCTGCCCCACTTATGCTGGCAGAAATGGCATGCTTCAGGCCCCTTTGGTCAAGGAAGTTCAGCGGGTGGCGTCCAGGAGAAGAGCCTTTTGTGCTGTGCAGTCTGCCATTTGAAACATCTTGCCTCCCCCCCCCCATGTGAGATCCATTCCCACCCCTCTGACCTCCCATAAGAGCCAGGCGACCTGGCTCTATCAGTTGTCTCGATATCCCAAAGGAGTATATCATGCTGTACACAGTTAACAGATTAATAGAAAACCCCACTCCCCCCCCGCCCCGTGCATCCTGTTCCCTTCCCCATCTTTTTTATTGCATTTTCATTTTAGATTTTTGTGTTTGCTCTTCAGTGCCTTTATACGATGCATTCTAATATAAATCTTATACAGACCGGCATATGTTCACAAAAGGCATCTGTGTTTACTTTTGGGTGGCTCTCTAGAATCCTTGCATAATATGAGATTTTTTTATGTTGTGCTTGGAACAACAAGATTTTGAAAATAGATTTTATTCTACATACAGTATATCAGAAAAACCCTGGTGTGGCACAATAAGCAATATTCCACTATAAAATCTTCTGTATTAGAAAACATCTGAACTAGAGTAATAGCATGTATTTCACATCGAAGATATAATTCCATTAATATTTTACAAAGAATAACCCAGGCAGTTTTTATCCAAGGCCAGGGATTCACAGCACCAAGATACATCAAACTATTGCTCTCAGTATTCATTTTTCCATATTTTAAGCTACTCTATTTTTAAATGGATGGCACACTTGCTTGTTGTTGGGTTTTCTGTCTGATTTTTAAGCATGGAAAATATTATAGAAAAGACAGGAACTACTGAAAGTGTAAACAGTTGATATAAGTATTTTATTCATAGTTGTAAGATTAGAGCTAACAGATATGGAATGCAACAATCCTGACAATCACTGACTGGCAGCAATATTAGACTTTTCTGTACTTTTTTGCTTCCATTTAGTGGCCATCTAGATTGTTGCAGCTTGGATAACTTAAGGTCCCAATTTTTAAAATGATTTTTCTTTGCTACATGATTTCCAAATACATTCCTTCAGAATTGTGCCAGAAATAGTTTTTCTTTTTTTTAATTTTTTTTATTAATTTTCATATTTTACATATTACAATATTTGTAGACAGATCTGCCACCATTTATATATATCGCTACTATATTTATACATTTTATACATTATTTTATCATATTTTCTAATCCTGTGTCCTCGTCCCACACTGTTTCTTCAAATTTCTATTATTAATCCAGTTGTACCATTTTTCCCAAACGTCGTAGTAATCTGAATTTTTTTGTCCTCTGAGTTCAATCGTTAGTTGAAATAGTTTTTCTATAAGATTCAGAATTGCTGTTTAAACAGAACTTTTCTTCTATTTTCTATTCTTTTCTCCAGCAACCTGTATGCCTCAACAACTTGCAGGTAAGATATAGGTCACACACACACACACACAAACCAGAGGCAGGGGTGGGTTCCAAAAATTTTTGCTGCCACTCTGTGGGCATGGCTTAATTTTGTGGATGTGGCTTAATTTTGTGGGAGTGGTTTGATGGTCATGTGACGGGGTGGGAGTGGTTTGGCAGTCATGTGACAGGGTGGGGGTGGCTTTGCAGTCATGTGACTGAGTGGGGTGGCTTGGTGATCATGTGACTGGGTGGTCATGTGACTGGGTGGGCGTGGCCAACTTGACATCACTCACGTCAAGGGTTAGGGTTAAGGTTAGGGTGCCTGGCCTCTCCTTGCCTCAAAGTCTTCAACGAGATACAGTTTCCCTATCTATTTACTACTACTGAACATCCAAAATATACTATTTAATCCTATGTATATATGCCATGTGTGTATATACATATTACACAGGCACACAAAATATATATTATCTACTATATATACTGTATGTGTGCGCATACACACACATGCACACACGCACGCACACACACGCACACACACACCTCTTCTAAAACTATACACATTCAACCTCACTTACTGCATTTGGAAAAACACACCCAGAGTCCACTTTCTGCCACACAACCATAACTTCTGTACATTAGAACATTGCACATGCATTCAGATGTATACTTCCCTAGTTTGCACATGACTGTTAGAGCCAGGAGATGTCATGGATTGAGTAAAATGTGGTGAAACTCACTTAACAACGCTCTTGCTTAGCAACCAAAATTTTGGGCTCAATTGCGGTCATAAGTCAAGGACTATCTCTGCCATCCTCTGCATGGCAGCCTTGTCCTAGTAAACTCCTTCTCCTTTCTGGCAATTTTCCTCTCTGTTAGAGGCACCAAAATAATCCAGACAATGTAAATTTCCTGCTGCAGCAGGGGATTGGACTAGATGACCTCCAAGATGTCTTCCAGCCCTAAATTGCTGTGCTGTTTCAAAGTGTCTTCTGAAGCCACATCTAGTGCTAGGATTTGTGGTGCTTCTTTCCTCTTATTTCTCTCTCTCCCTCCCTCCCTCCCTCCCTCCCTCCCTCTCTCTCTCTCTCTTCTCTCCCTTCCTTTCTCTTTCTTTCTTTTTCTTTTTCTTTTTCTTTTTCTTTTTCTTCTCTCTCTCTCTCTCTCTCTCTCTCTCTCTCTCTCTCTCTCTCTCTCTCTCTCTCTCTCTCTCTCTCTCTCTCTCTCTCTCTCTCTCTTTCTTTCTCTTTCTTTCTCTCTCCCAAGTCCCTCTGGGAGTTGGGCGGCATAGAAATTCCAGTAAACTAAACTAAACTAAACTCTTTCTCTCTCTCTCTCTCTCTCTTTCTTTCTTTCTTTCTTTCTTTCTTTCTTTCTTTCTTTCTTTCTTTCTTTCTTTCTTTCTTTCTTTCTTTCTTTCTTTCTTCTTCTTCCTTGTCTCTCTCATCCTTCCTTCCTTCCTTTCTTTCTTTCTCTTTCTTTCTTTCTCTCTTTCTCTCTTTTTCCTCTTTCTCTCTTTCTTTCTCCCTTCCTCTTTCTTTCTTTCTTTCTTTCTTTCTTTCTTTCTTTCTTTCTTTCTTTCTTTCTTTCTTTCTTTCTTTCTTTCTTTCTTTCTTCTTCTCTCTCTCTCTCTCTCTCTCTCTCTCTCTCTCTCTCTCTCTCTCTCTCTCTCTCTCTCTCTCTCTCTCTCTCTCTCTCTCTCTCTCTCTCTCTCATACACACACACACACACACACACACACACACACACCCCTACCTGGTCTGGGCACAAAATAACTGTTGTTACAGAAGTTTTCATTTCTCTCTATAATACATCTGATACTAATCAATACCCTATCTCTCAACTACGTAAAGCCTATGCATATTTATTTGGTAGTAAGGCTACTCTCCTTCAGTGGGATTTACTCCTAATAAATACACATGATTGCAGGCAGGCAATAGCAATAGCACTTAGACTTATATACCGCTTCATAGTGCTTTACAGCCCTCTCTAAGCTCTAAGCTAGCTCCGTTGTTTAATAGGCTCTAAGTAAAATTTCTACATTAACAAAATTTATATCTAAACAACAGAATATAGGAGCAAAAAATCATAGCAATAGTATGAGCTATGGTTTTCCTCTTTAAATGGAAGTACTACCCATTTTAACCAGACATTAAAATTCATTAGTTTGGAATACTAGTATGGTTTGCACTGAACCTTGACATTGTTTTCCTTACAGACTAGCTCAACTTTGTTTCCTTTAAATCTTGCTTTTGTTTCACACCAATTGCTTAAGACCAAGAGCTCTGTTTTTAGAAAAAGAGAGTGGAGGGGGGGGGGGCTTTGGAAATAAAAGCACCGCAAGAGAGAAGGGAAAAGGCACGCTCTGGATTCTCCAAGCCTTCCCTGAGCCAGGAAGCCCTCCTCGTTCTCATTCTTCCCAATCCATTCCCTTCCCACTCCCGGATCCTTCTTCCCCCCTCCCTCCTTGCTTCCTTTTGCTTTCAGGGTGGGAGGGAAAACCAAATAAAAACGGGAAGGAGGCAAGGACAGAAAATGGTACATGGCTGCAAAACAGCGGCATTTTTCAGCCACTTTCTGGGACTGAAAAGTTGAGGGGACCCAAGCAGGGGTTTGTTCTAACTTACTTTGCTGCCGGTTCACTTCCTCAAGATGGCAATCACATGCACAGTGCTGGAAACTCGGCTTCTGCACGTGTTCAGAAGAAAAAAATAAAAAAAAGAAAATAAAAAAAAGAAAATAAAAAAAGAAAGCTGAAAACAAGATGGCGACTGCATGCACAGTGCCGGAAACTCGGCTTCTGCACATGCTCAGAAGAAAAAATAAATTTTAAAAAGTTCTTTTTTTTTTTTTGAAAAAACTTCAAAAAAAGATGGTGGCGCCCATGGACTGGCACTGACCGATCCGGTTCGGTGACATCATCGTGATGTCATCATGACATCATCGTGATGTCACCAGCGGGTTGCTACCGGTTTGGGTGAACCGGTCCAAACTGGGAGGAACCCACCTGTGACCAGACACACACAGACAGGCATGATAACCACTAATATCAGTTAAAGAAGAGCCAGCCCTGTTTCTTTTGTTCTAGTTGAGATCAACATTTACACAAACATTTGCACATGTTCCTAGACTGGAAGGCTACGCTCAATGCCATTCATGCTTTAATCACTTCCCAATTGGATTGCTTTAATATGCTGTGTATAGGGTATCACTGAAAAGCAATAGAATGCTTTAACTTGTCTGGAAAGCAATAGCACTAATGTTTACCCAAGAAACCACCACTGTTGCATGAGCTGCACTAGTTCTCAGTATGCTTCTGGACACAATTCAAGGTGCTGGTTATCGCCTTTAAAGCTCTCCATGACACAGGGTCAGATGTAGATGAATGTCTGGCGAAAGGAGGGCATGTCCGCCTTTTTTTGTCCTTATGTCCTCCTTATGTCTTCCATCACAGGTGTGTTCCTACCGGTTCGGACTGGTTCTATAGAACCATTAGTAACTTGGCAGCCTGGGTTGCTGGAACTGACAGCGACCCAGGCCTGCCACGCCCCCAAGCCGGTTCTCTCGGCGGCGCCATAGGTGCCGCCATCTTGTTTTTGCTTCTTTTGCTTTTTTTAGTACTGTACATGTGCGCACCTGCATGCAAAGCATGCACGCCCATGCGGCACATCCCTGAGCGAACCAGCAGTAGCAGAATCCAGAACCCACCCCTGTCTTCCATCCACATATAGAGCAGGGCAATGTTAAAAAATATATATTTAGACTTAGATGAACCACTTTGCTAGTGTCTCTATGTTGTCCTGTTGCTGCTCACTTCATTTTTGTGATCCTGAAAATGCTCGGTTCGTTTTGGTATTGTCTATGGTAGTTGTGTCTACTTCTGATTTAACTGGCCTTGCCATTTGATTCACATTTGTTCCTTTCTATGCTGCCTGTAGAACAGAAGAGAATATAGAATACTCATGTACTGAGAGTCCAGCAGAAAGAACTAGGAAAGTATTTTGTAATGAATTTAGAGAAATGAACAGATGGCATCCAAAAAACTATTTGTTCATTTGTTTCTTTCAACTATTTATTTCTTTGCTGGTAAGTTTTTCAGTTTTCTATAGCTGGCCTGTGACAATTTGTTCCAAATGTAATTATCTAAAGTCTTTCTAAGTCTTGTGGTTTTGCAACCAGTGCAAATAGTAATTGGTACCACTGTTGGCTTCTTCCAACTTGTTGTGATCTCTATTTCAAATCTGTCTTTTACAATGTTTTCCAATTCCTTGTCTTTAACATTACTGTCCTTTGAAATGGCTACATCAATAAACAAAAGATTGTTGTTTTAACGTCAATAATGTCTGATGTGTTATATTTTTGGGGTCAATCAGTCTGAATTTTAAAATCCCATGACATTTTTGCTGTCGTTTTCAATGACCTTATTTGTTTCTAGCAATCCTTAACTAATTTGGAATCCATATATTTGATATAAATACCAGTGCAATATTTCCCAGCTCAATCATGACTCTTTTTTAAAATAAACCAGTCTGTGTTATTTTGCGGCATTCATTTATCACATGATCAATTGTTACCCGCTTATCTCAGCATAATGGGTCTTTACCAACCAAATTCTTCTTTTCTATTTTTGATGACATTTGTATATGGTTCTTGTTCTATTTCCATGCTTAAATTACCATTCTTAAGCCCTGCTGTTGTCAGATTTTCCTTCAGTTTGTTTCAAAAATCCTGATGAAGTGCATTGGTTTTTCCATTTTCTAATCTCATTTGAAGCTGGTATTTTCTATAGTAATGTTTAAGTACCAATTCTGCAAACAGCCCATATTACTCAGATTCATTCAATAAAATGCCTTTACTTGTCTTAATTAAGCTCTTGTTCTTCTTCTTTTACAATCTGTTTTATGTGTAAACGTTCTGGCCTGCTAGTTCACTTCAGAAGATACAATCTATTGATATCACTATAGGGATATCTATAGCATCTATAGCATTATTGACAGTCATTACTCTTTAGTTTGTCAGTCCAGGTTATTAAAATGGAGCTGAGTTCAGTTGAGTATTCTTGCAGTATATCAAATTATTATTATTGTCCATAAGTTGATTTTTCAGATGGTATTTTCCACTATTCCAGCAAGACTTTAGGATTTTCCTCACTTGCTTGCAATATTTTAGTCTTATTTTTCTCTTTATTTGACTGTGCAAAAATAAGCAAAATTAAATGTTCCAAGTTTCTAGTATTTATAAACTTGCTTGGGTGCTAGACTTTTACTTTAATATGAACTGCATACCTTCTTGTGAATTAATGATTTTCCTATTCTTTATCTCAATAACTGCACATTTATCAAGCCCAAATTGCATTGCAATATAATCACTACAACTGAAAAACATTTAGCAATGATTCTAGTTTAGCTTTCGATTTGACATAGTAGATTATCCATGTTAAAAAGTCACAATTTTTTTTATTTTGCTTAAAGATTTGTATCTATGTATATTTTCCATCCTTGTCAATGGCATCATCACCAAACTTAGTAATAATTGTGAAAATAAATTCACGCTGAATGATGCCCTTTTTATTTTGACTTCGTTTAATTCATCACTATTAAGGAATAATTTTGAATTCCCATGCTTTTGCTATTATTTCTACAGATTCTTGGATAATTGACTGATATCAAGAATTTCCATACTTTTCATGATCCAGCTATGGGGAGAAAAGTCAGATGCTTTCTTACAGTCAATCCAAGCAATTGTGAATTTACTTTTCATTAGTCTGAACTATTTTTAGGATTGTATTATTAAGTACAGGTAATTAATATTTAGTTCCTCATTAATTTTTTTTGTTCAACTGGTAAAGAGATTTTTCTTTCAAGTAAATATACATGGAATTTGAAGGATAGGGGAAATGGTTTTGGTCTACAATGTTTAAAAATGACTTATTTTTCTATGTCTTTTATTACTGAAAATATTTTTCAGTTGTCCTCCAATTTTCATATTTCCCAGAGCTACCTACTTTTCTAGTGAGCTTTTTAAAAAAATAGCTTTACTGCCGCACCATTGTAACATTTTTTCTAGTCTCTTCAGATAGAAGGTTTCACCTCTAGCCAAAAACTGTAAAAGTGGGCTTTTCTTTAAAAAAAAAAGATTCATGCTTTTTATAACTCAAGACTGTTTAGCTCCAAAACCTCTAATAGAAAACTCTGCCCAAAAAGTAAAAAGGAAAGGAACAAAAATAAACTCCTTTACCTATGCTTTATTACAAAGGAGAACTTTACTTTTGCCTACTCTCATT
Source organism: Diadophis punctatus similis (assembly GCA_023053685.1). NCBI lineage: Eukaryota > Metazoa > Chordata > Lepidosauria > Squamata > Dipsadidae > Diadophis > Diadophis punctatus. The sequence goes on along the minus strand of JALIGW010000005.1, from coordinate 39,627,002 downwards.
TCCCCCCATTATTTTTTTCAAGCTATGCTTCCACTCTTTATTTCCTTTTTATACTCCTCTCTCAGCCTCAAAGCAAGGACAGGTCACTTGTCTTTTTAAACAAGCATTTGGAAGAAATCTTCTGATACTCAGGCTTACAAAAAACAAAAACACAAAGGGACATTTTAATTGGAATCATTTTGTTGTGCGCACATGTGTGTCCTTATTCTTCTCTTGAATTTTTCAACTTTGGAGAGTAGCTTACAAATACCTTCTCGGGATTCACAATGCTGGGCTGCTTTATTCTGTGGCAGAGAGGCTTTCAGAACACAACACAATAGCTTTTGTTTCAGAAGTATAGGGCAACAAGAACCTTGTATGCCAGAGGTCTGTATTATATCCATAACGGTGGATTTGGATGGTGGAATGGAGGTTGGGAGAAAATGTGAATGAGCGATTTCTCCATTGTACCAATGGAGGCTTTCCAGCAAACACAGGCACAAAAGAAAGCACATCCTTAAGAGCCAAAGCAGACTCAGGATAAATACTCATTTTGCACATAATGGTTCCTGTGATTTAACCTTGCACAGCTGCTATGACACCTGCTTTTCAGAACAATTGTTGAAGAACAAGCTGTGCATTGTCTGCTGTATACATACTGAGCCATACAAGTTAACATTTCTCTCTTTTTAGTTACTTTTGTTCCCTGACAGTTCACTCTCATTTTTTTTTAATATAGCATTTTTATGTGAATGAATAGATTCAAACAAACCACAGCCTTGATTGCCACCATGTTGGGTTACGGTTGAATTATTCTGTCACACCATCACTGGTGACATAGCGACTGAGAAAAAGAAGGTCTAAAGATGTTAAAGTAAGGAGCAAAAAAGAGCAGGCACCAGAGGTCATGGTAAGAAGGCCAGGTCCTGTGAATAATTTCCAACACATAGGACTCCTGTTGCTGTTATGCAGACCAATGCCCTCTATTGTTGCACTCTTCACATATCTATGTAACTGGAAGAATGTTCTGGTTTTTCTATCTTGCATAAATGGTAATGTATAGAAAGATTTTCATAGACATCTTATGATTCGGAATGGGATGCACCCTACTCCTGTAGACACTTCTCTGACTTCAGGAGTGCCTAACCCGAGTTTGATTTAAATATGGTAAGAATTATCAGAATAAATCAAAGCATGGGTTCTAGAAGTGCAGCAGGATTCTATGTTAGAAGTTGAGTTGCAGGTAATGGGGAGGTGAGGCTATATCTGCCAAATGGGTTGCGCTGTCCTTGCATAGCTCACTGGTAAAGGTGTAACACAAATAATGTCTTTTTCTAGTCAAAAAACATCTTTCACATTCTTTTTGTTTAAAAAAATACAGCAACAAAACCTAATTTGTAAACCTTTGAAGGTGTTTTATACTTTCTTACTTTGAGTTCTTTAGATTATACTCTTATGATTTATTCTCAAATATAAGCCCTGCTATTGAATTTCACTGAAAATTACTCTCACCTTTATATAGTAAGAATAGGAATGTCTGAACATTTTCCTATTGCTGTACTACAAATCCAAACATAGCTAATGTTGAAAAATGAGGGAAGTTTTAATTAAGCATCAACTAAAGACCAATACCTTGGTTTTAACTATTGGAAGAAGCTTTATTTGGTGGAGAAAAGCATCATCAATTTGTATTGGGGGTGGTACTTGGTGAATCACACACAGCCCACCTCAGTAACAATTTCACAAAATTATTACCAGAGGTTTTTCCATCAGTAGTAACAAGCAAGCATACATCTCTGAATGAGGAGGTATGGCATGATAAAATCAGTCTTGGGTTTACCTTTTTATTACCGATTATGTTACTACTAGTTTATTTATTTATTTATTTATTTATTTTGTTATTCTTATATGCCGCCCAACTCCCGAAGGACTCAGGGCGGCGTACAACATAAAAGATACAAGAATAGACAAAATTTCAACAGTTTAAAAACAGTACAAAATTTAAAAAAAAACAATATAAAAGCAACAACAACATCCATCCATTCAACCACATACATACTTGGGGGGTAAGCTCAGATGGTTACGCTGTCCCCCCCACCTGCAGGAAGAGCCATGTCTTAACGGCCTTTCGGAAGGCCAGCAGAGTGGGGATGGTTCGGGTCTCTGGGGGGAGTTGGTTCCAGAGCACGGGGCCAGCCACAGAGAAGGCCCTCCCCCTGGGGCCCGCCAGCCAGCATTGCTTGGCCGACGGGACCCGGAGGAGGCCAACTCTGTGGGCCCTAACCGGTCGGAGGGAAGTATGCGGCAGAATGCGGTCCCGGAGATATCCTGGTCCTAAGCCATGAAGGGCTTTAAAGATGGTGATCAACACCTTGAATTGGACCCGGAGACCGATGGGCAACCAATGCAGCTGGCGGAGAATCGGTGTCACGTGGGTGTACCTCGGCACACCCACCACAGCACGCGCAGCCGCATTTTGCACCAATTGAAGTCTCCGGATACTCTTCAAGGGTAGCCCCATGTAGAGCGCATTGCAGTAGTCCAAACGCGAGGTGACAAGGGCATGAGTGACCGTGAGTAAAGCCTCCTTCTCCAGATATGGCCGCAGCTGGTGCACCAGGCGAACCTGTGCAAAGGCCCCCCTAGCCACAGCAGAAAGGTGATGATCTAATTTTAGCTGTGGATCTAGGAGGACCCCCAAGTTGCGGACCTGGTCTGAGGGAGTCAGTTTCGCACCCTCGAAGACCAAGGAGGGACAGTTATCATGGTCCTTAGGAGGCATTATCCACAGCCACTCGGTCTTGTCGGGATTAAGTCTGAGTCTGTTCCTCCCCATCCAGATCTTAACGTCGTCCAGGCATCGGCACATTACATCAACTGCCTCCCTGAAGTCAGACGGGGTGGTGATGTACAGCTGGGTGTCGTCAGCGTACTGATGGAAACACACCCCATGCCTGCGGATGATCTCACCCAACGGTTTCATGTAGATGTTAAATAGGATGGGCGAGAGAACCGACCCCTGGGGCACCCCACATAGTAGGGGCCTGGGGGACGATCTCTGCCCTCCTGCCAACACCGACTGCATCCGATCGGCGAGATAAGAGGAGAACCACCGCAAAACGGTGCCTCCCACTCCCAACTCGCCGAGCCGATGCAGAAGGATACCATGGTCGATGGTATCGAAAGCCGCTGAGAGGTCAAGTAGCACCAGGATGGAGGAGTTCCCCCCATCCCGGGCCCGCCAGAGATCATCCATCAGAGCGACCAAGGCAGTTTCTGTACTGTAGCCGCGCCTGAAACCCGACTGATAAGGATCTAGATGATCTGTTTCATCCAGGAGCTGCAGAAGCTGGGTCACCACCACCTTCTCTATAACTTTACCTAGAAAAGGTAAGTTGGAGACTGGACGATAGTTTTTCAAATCGGCTGGATCCAGGGAAGGCTTCTTCAGGAGGGGTCGCACCACCGCAGCTTTTAATGACTGCGGTACGGATCCCTCTCGCAAAGAAGCGATGACCACCGCCTGGATCCAGCCGCGTGCCACCTCCCTGCTGGCCGAGACCAGCCAGGAGGGGCACGGGTCCAATAAACAGGTGGAGGTACCCATCGCTCCCATAGCCCTGTCCACATCCTCGGGAGAAACAGGCCCAAACTCCTCCCATAATGATGGACTAAGACTCGCCCCTGTCAACTCTATGGACTCTGCCATGCCGGAGTCCAAATTTGACCAAATCTGAGCGACTTTATCCGACAGAAACTCAGCGAATTCCTCAGCTCTGCCTTGTAAGTGTTCCTCGCTCCCCCCTTTTGCAAGGAGGAAGCGAGTCACCCTGAACAAGGCGGCTGGACGAGAATCTGCGGACGCAATAAGAGCGGAAAGATAAGATCGTCTTGCCGCCCTTATCGCCACTAAATAAGATCTGATGTAAATTCTTAATAGTGTTCGGTCAGACTCGGTCTTCTTTTTCCTCCAGCGGCGCTCCAGACGTCTCTTCTGGCGTTTCATCTCCCGGAGCTCCTCAGTAAACCAGGGAGCTTTCCGGGATCCACTGCCACGGAGAGGTCGCTTAGGCGCAATTTGGTCTAACGCCCCTGATGCTGCGGTGTTCCAAGCATCCACCAGGGAGTCAGCCGAGTTGTGTACCAGGGTTTCAGGTATTTCCCCAAGCTCCCTCTGGAATCCTTCCGGCTCCATTAGGCGCCTGGGGCGGAACCACCTAGTCGGTCCCGCCTCCCTGCGGGGGAGGAGTGGGGTTGTGAAATCCAGCCTCAGAAGGAAATGATCTGACCATGACAGTGGGGTGGTGACTATATCCCTTATCTTCAGATCATCTCTCCACTGCCCCGAGAGAAACACTAGGTCAAGTGTGTGACCACCCTCATGCGTCGGACCTTGAATTACTTGGGTTAGGTCCATGGTTGTCATGGAATCCATGAACTCCTGAGCTGCCCCAGAGGTTTCGCCAGCAGATGGCAGGTTAAAGTCCCCCAGCACCATAAGCCTGGGGAACTCAACCGCCAAGCCGGCTACTGCCTCAAGCAGCTCAGGCAGGGCCTTACTTACGCAGCTGGGAGGCAGGTACGTTAAGAAAAGGCCCACCTGAACCCCTAAGTCCAACTTCAGAAGGAGCGTCTCACACCCAACAATCTCCGGGGCAGGGATCCTACGAGGATGCAGATTTCCACGCGTTATAATAGCCACTCCTCCCCCCCTTCCCTGGGGTCGAGAATGGTGCTGCACCAAGAAACCGGCTGGGCATATCTCGGAGAGGGCTACTCCCCCCTCCTGCCCTAGCCAGGTCTCGGTAACACATACCAGGTCTGCCCCCTCCTCTGTGATTAAATCACGTATCAGGGGGGCTTTGTTGATAATTGACCTGGCGTTAAGCAGCAGCATCCTGAGCCCAGGGCCCTGAGAACCCTGGTTGCCAGGTATCCGGGTTGAGCAAGATGGAACCGGATCGGAGGGGCCGGAACAAGGGATCGCTTGTAAACAGCGAGGTCTTATTCCCCGAGAGCGGCCCGCCCCTCTGCTCCCGCCATATCTGCCTCTTCCCATTATGACATGGGAAGTTTAGTTTAACATGTAAGAAAACTATCCAAGACACACTTCAGTGTCTTATTATTTGTATGCCCCCTTTAGTTATTAAGGTACCAACTGGTTTCATTTATAAATTTTGTGTTTTCCCACATCATTCTTATAGTCTGGAATTTTTAAATCTACTTTCAGAGCCACATTCTAATCAGGCTATCATATTTTGTCCAGGAAAATCTGTTCTTCTTCTGTAGCCTCTTTTCAATCCATTTTTATAATATCTTAACAGTAATTTCTGGATGCATTGTTCCCAAATATCCTTGAATTCTTCCACAGTCAAATTATACTGTTCCATTGTATTAATGGATATCTTCTCCTTTAACTGTTACCTTTAATTACTTCTGGTTCCCTTTAGTCAACCTTCAAAGTCACCTCTTTTTATGTTTTTTTTAAATAATAAGCAACACTTTCTCATGAGAGGATTTCTTACAGTTATTTTCAAAATCTTCATATACATTTTTGTAAATTTTCAACAATCAACAATATTTCTTTAAGCTCATCTGGTACCTTAATCTGTTTACAATTTTCTAAAATCAACATTCTAGCTACTGAAGAAGTTAGCACCCACCGCTCTCCTAGAAAAATGAAATATCCTAGGAAATATTGAAAAGGAAGAATATGTTTCCCTGGATGGAGAAAGGAGAAACATGTTTTAAATACAAAGCAGTTTCCTGCAGCTCCCTGCCCCCCCCCTTCAACTCCAGGGTGATGGGATTAAGACCTTCGCCCTTAGGACATGATAGGATTAGCCCTCTACCCATCGCACCCCATGGCACCTTGGAAGATTGCATCAGCCAGCAAGGCTCAAGCAGACTTGGACTCAAGAAAGCCTACAGAGTTGCCCCCTGCCCCCTGGGAGTCTGGAAGCCAATGGGATACATTTCTTACATAGGAACAGGAAACTCTCAAGGTTGGGCCCAACAGAGGGTATAAACTAGGGCACTGTCAGCATCTCAGCCCTTTTCTCTTCTTCAACATCTTCGAGGCATGTGATCCCCCTTTTCCCCAGGACCTCAGACCATGTGGTCCTGCTGTCCTCCATTAAACCATCTTTCCAAGCAACCATGAATCCAATGTCTTTTTCCCACTTGGAACTGAACCCAGAAGGATATTCCTTACAACGCTACCTTTTTCTGTTTATTCATAAAATTAAAACAAAATATTTTTAAAGTCCTTTAATAATTACATAATACTTCTTACATCAAGCATAGAGGAAACCTCACCCAGTGTAATAAAACTTGCCCTTCATAAAGTTTCTTAACATTGAAAACGCCATTAACAAGCAATTCCCTAAGGTAGTTAAGAGAAGTATGCAGACTCGGTGTCCGTTTGAAGGTGCCAAATTCTGGATTACATTAAATGACTTTCCCCTGGCTCCTAGAGCTCTAAAACCTGCTGGACCTCGCTGTCTTACAATCTCCTTATGGGGAGTTTCTGTATGGAGCACTTCTGGGGGTTCCTGGTCCCCTCTTTACTTCTGGGAGGAATGCCCAAAAGCATTCACTGGCTCCTCTTTCCTTCTCAGCCATTGCTTCTATTTTCTTTGGCATCCTCTTCAATCCACTTTGGCTTTTCTGGAAGTCCTAAGATTGTAGAGAACTAATATTTGTCATACATTCATCCATCTACCCATCTATTTATAATTCATCTAGTCTGCCAATACAAAATTCACTGGGATGGTACTTTACTCATAAAGCTTATCAGGTATTTCCAGAGTTAATTACTTCTCTTATATGAGCACTGGTATGTATATATATATATATATATATATATATATATATATATATATATATATATATATATATGTATGTATGTATGTATGTATGTATGTATGTATGTATGTATGTATGTATGTATGTATGTATGTATGTATGTTTGTATGTATGTATGTATGTATGTATGTATGTATGTATGTATGTATGTATATATATATATATATATATATATATATATATATATATATATATATATATATATATATATATATATATATATATATATATATATATATATATATATATATATATATGCCTAAGCTACTCTGAATAGGTGATTTCATCAATTACCTGCAGTTAAGACAATATACAATGTGTAACCATAATGTCCAAAATGCAAACATCTTTGGAAAAAATATGAATGTGACCTAGGGCAAAATAAATCTGGTTGGTTGCTAATTTCTATACAGAATGAATGAAAGCATCTGCAAAACATTTCATTTTGCTTTATGTATTATTATTATTTTGCAACTTTAATCAGCAAAGTCCTAGATGCTATCAAATGGTTTTTGTGTTTAAAACTATGATTATTTTAATAATTGATGACTGCAGAACATTATTTTTTTAAAAAAATGGCTTAAGACTTATTGCATCCATTTTCTGAGCTTTCTTAAAGAAAGAAGGGTGTTGTAGAAAATGATCAAATTTATCACTTATAGCAAAATATTAATGTAGCAGCAGGAAAGATGATGTGGCCATCTATCTATAAGCATTCAGGCTTCAAAGAAAGCATAAACATGAAATTAATAGTTTGTCTACAGTAGGGGACAAATAAATGCAAATTCAATCTCATTAATATCAAGTGGGTGACTTCTTGGTTTATGGGGTTTGGATTGATTTTGTCAAATATCAGTAGATTTATTTAAAATGTCTTTTAAAATTTAGCATCCATATACTCATTAGTTGAAATAAATAAAACTCTCTGCAATTGCTACCATTTCTCCTCCTCTCCCCCCACCTCTTTAGATGTTGTTTTACCTAAATAAAGTTCATGCATTAGAGACCATTTTCATGCTGAAATATGTCTCTCAGAAGAACTGCTATAAATATCAGTATTTTCTAGTATTAGTTTATGAGTCACCTGAATTTTAATGACATTGTAATCTCACTGCAATTAATTGTGGTGCAGAAGAGAAAAACATTGGGAGTGTCCATTAAACACACTTTGCATCATTTTTTGTGTTCATCCTTTCCCCCCAGTTTGGAATGGGAGAAAATTGGTTTTCCATCCTTTTTTTTTAACTCAGATTTCCACTTCGCATGGAATTTTGGTATGCCCCATCCCCCACTGCTACTGAAAAGGCTTTGTATTGTGGTGTTTAGAGTTAGGAAGATGGCTCTGGTGGAAATATGCTAATACATTACCCAGTCAAAAGGTAACAGTCAGACTTGCAAGATTCTGTTATTATGGACAAGCTCACTAAAAGTCATTTCAACCTTCCCATGAAGTATATTTCCTAATCTGGTCTACCTAGTGGATCTGATATCAGGTAGATATCAGATCCACCCGGCGGGCCCACAAACGAGGGCCTTCTCTGTGGCAGCACCAGCTCTCTGGAATACACTAACCCCTGAGATCCGCATTATTCCCACCCTGCCAGCCTTCAGAAAAGCAGTAAAAACATGGCTTTGTCGACAGGCCTGGGGCCAATGATTTTAATACAACACCGATCATTCTTGGCCCTATAAATGATTTATTGTATGGGTTTTTAAATTGTGGTTTTTAATGTTTTTAAATGTTTTAATACTGTATCTATTGTTTTTAATGCTTTTTATATTTGTTGTTGTTGTTGTTGTTGCATGTGAATTTTTACTGTTGTGAGCCGCCCAGAGTCTCTGTGGAGTGGGCGGCATACAAATGCAACTAATAAATAAATAAATAAATAAATAAATAAATAAATAAATAAATAAATAAATAAATAAATAAATAAATAAATAAATAAATAAACAAACAAACAAACAAACAAACAAACAAACGGACTGATTCTACTACTGGTAAGTCCTCAACAACCACAACCAAAATGATGACAAACTCTACTTCTTTGTTCCATCTTCTGATGGATGCTTTTTGGTAATCAAGAACAATTACCAAAAAAGAAATGGAGTCTTGGTTATTTTGAAATTCTGCAGATGCTGTCTAGGGGTGTATCACATGATGACATACACGTTAAAAAAGCTTAGAAATAGGGTTTTTATCTCTATTATAACATTAACATTCCTGCTCTTTGTCTCAACATATCTTGCCTATACCAGCTTTTTAGTGTCTACATAACAAAACAAGCTTCAGATAAATAATCAGAGATGTATAGGGAGAGCAATACCACCCAGATAGTTAATTTGACACTGGTGCTTTTGATCTGCTGTTTCGATGATAAAAAAAGGGATGAATGAACTTCCTTTTAATCTTCACTCCTACATTTTAAAGGCCCTTAATATTGTTCCCACCAACCAGGTAATTTTCATTTGCAACTCTAATTAATCTGTGAATAAATATGCTTTGAGAAAAGGATTGATTTAAATGAGGTCTGTCTTTTTAGCTTTAATCTACACACTCTATTTCTCTGGAGAGAAAATAGCTCCTTCCTTGTTCTTTCTTGAAGTTCACACATCTCTCTCTCCTTCTCCTTTTTTGTTAATCATAAAATAATGGCTTAGCAGGTGAATAAAAGGTGAAGGAAGTTTTACAAAATGGGTGCCTATTCACCCTTGCTACCTTTAATCTACTGTATTCTCCTCCTAATGAGTGTAAATTACCTTAGCTATTTGACAAAGTCTTTACACCGTACACTACCTAGCAAGCTGTTCCCAGAAGAGCATTTTTATATTATTAGTATGAGTATTATCTTTAATCTCTTGTTGTGTGAAAAATGAGGACAACATAGAGCTCAATATAAAGCTGAAAGCTGCACATATGAACCAGACTGGTCTTAGAAAATATAATGGAATGATTAGCTCTCATAGGGCAATCCAGTAGAAAAGTATTAGAGCTGTTTATCGATATTCAGCAAAGGCAAGCCAGAAAAATGTGATTAGATCAAGATAGAATATAGAATAATAGGATTGGTACCAACTCTGGATGCAAAGTTAGGCAGGGAAGTTCAAGGGCATAAAACTATCCAGGTTCAAAAAAGAAAATATTCCAGCAGTTAAGGGTATGAATAACTTTTGCAGAATATGAGGTGAAACCTCATTCTACAATCCCATCCCATATATGATTGTAATATTCTACGTGAGTATTTCTTGTGTAAAAGTCACAGTAAATTCACAGAAACTATTGGGGAGCTGCATATATGGAAAAAGTCACTGCATAATAATCGGGGACAAATTGTTATCACATGAATTTATCTCTACTATAATCCAAAATAATCTGCCATTTTTGTGGAAGGTTACATCCAACACTTTTTAACAAAGATGGTCTCTAAGTACACTTACTGTAGCTAGACTGGTTTTCTTTCAAAAATGTATTTCTGCATGCATATTTTTTTTCTTAAAACATGAATGTGTTTTTAGTTGATTATCAAGGTGTATTGTTCTGAGCTGCTCATGTATTGCTGTGAGCCGCTCAGAATCCCTGCTGAGTTGAGCGGCATACAAGTACAAGTAATAAATAAATAATAAATAAATAAATATTTAGAAAATTTCAGACTGCCCAATGGTATACACAAACTTGGTTGAAGCTTCCCAAAGACTTGACATGATAGCACTAGAATTAAATATTATAACTTTAAAATAGTAACCATTACAAAGTCTGGTTCCTGAACTTCAGGCTGAAAACCATCACCTTCCCATCTCAAGTATCTTTCCAGGTAACAATAATCTGACTTTCCATTTCTCACACTCACTTATATGTGGCAGTTGCTTATTTACATTACATTATATTTACATTGTATACACTTTTTTACACGCATTGGAAATCATTACCTATTAATTAATGAAATTCTTACTAGAAGTGTGAAGTCCAATTGGTAATTACATTCCTAACCATTTTTGTTCCCAAAAATATGTTTCCAAGTAATTCATATTAGAGTATGCTGATTCTTTTAAAATTTAAATTTAAAATTCCCAAGTTGTTGCCTTTCAGATGAGTGGGACCTTGTAGTAGGTTATCCATAGCTCATGACAGTGGTAAATAAGTATTGATGAAAGCTACATTACACTAATATTGCTTTTTTTCTTTGAAAGTTAGAAATAAAACATGTTAAAAACATATAATAAAATGCTGTTCTGAAAAAAGCTAATAGAGAAACCAGTATCATTGAACAGGGTGAGCAAATAGGAATTTTACAAGAGATTTCAGCAGAGAAGATCAAGAGGAGGCATTCAATACAAAAGCCTCCTTTTTCCTTTCTATTTACTTATTTAAACTAGCAGACTGCCCATCTCCAAACTTCTCTGATCAGATTCTCACAATTAAAAGAACAACATTCAGAAAAACAACAAAATAACAACCATCCCTCAGTATATTTCTAGATAGATGTCAGCCCCTATAAGGTAGACCAGATTAAAAAAATTGATGCTATCAGCAGCTAAATCTACTTTTATTAGTATGTCTGTAAGCTTTCATGCCTAAAGTGGGACTAGAACTTACATTCGTCCAGTTACTTGTCTGGTGACAACATTTTTGTACCTATCTTCATATCTACAGTATCTGTCTATCTTCATATGAGCTCAAGCCATGTTTTTCTGTTTGTTGCTTTGATAGAATATAGAATAATGGGATTGGTACCTTTTTAACAGAACTTCCTTCTCTCTCTCAAGGCCATCCTCTCTATCCTCTGCCAGCCGTCTCCAGCTTAAAGGGGCCTATCCAACCATCTTATCCCAAATCTTGAATAAAAGTCAGATTTAAATAATGCTTGATGGCTGACAAAGTAAGGGCAACGTTATTCCAAAGGGCAGGTGCAGCAAAAGAGGAGAATCACATATCATTTCCAATGTTTATATACGGATACATACATGCTTAAGTATAAAACAATCCCAAAGCTATTTTGTGAGTTTTAATGATTCAAGGAACAATGAACTATTGTCATACCATCTTGTATAAAAACCACAGTGTATTATTCCATATGTAGAAATATTGGGTTAAAACATCATATACCGTATTTTTCGGAGTATAAGACGCACCTAGATTTTAGAGGAGGAAAACAAGGAAAAAAGTATTCTGAACCAAATGGTGTAGTAATATATTATTTAATAAAATACCACTATAACAGAATACTTTTTACAACCATGTATACTTTTTACAACCATGTACACTTTTTACACATTTTGGCTTTGACATTTTTCTGCAAGAAAGAACAATAATGTTTCCTTTATAACAATGCAGAACCATATTCATACATTCATATGCACATGCCCCCGCCCTAAACTTCAAACTTGGCAAGTTTAAGACTTGTGGACTTCAACTCCCAGAATTCCTCCTCCAGTCATGCTAGCTCAGGAATGGGAGTTGAAGTCCACAAGTCTTAAACTTGCCAAGTTTGAAGAGCCCTGGGTTAGGGGTGGCAAGGCTCTTCAAACTTGGCAAGTTTAAGACTAGTGGACTTCAACTCCCAGAATTCCTCCTCCAGTCATGCTAGCTCAGGAATGGGAGTTGAAGTGGACTTCAACTTGTGGACAAGTCTTAAACTTGCCAGGTTTGAAGACCCTTGCATCCCTAACACCTAACTCAGGGGTCTTCAAACTTGGAAGTTGGTCTTCAAAGCTGTCAGGTGGCTCGCTTTGGGCAGCAGCAGCGGCAGCAGCTCCTTAACTGCCTCAGGACCAGTCTTTGGCCAGCAACAGCGGCAGCGGCCAGCAGCAGCAAGAGCGACTTTGCTGTGGGGCGGCCGCGGCGGATTTATTGTGGTCCGGCGGCAGCAGCGGCTTTCCCGTGGTCCGGCGGTGGTGGCGGCCAGCAGCGGCGGGAGCGACTTTGCTGTGGGGCGGCTGCGGCGGCTTTGTTGTGGTCCACCGGTGGCGGCTTTCCCGTGGTCTGGCGGTGGTGGTGGCCAGCAGCGGTGGAGTGACTTTGCTGTGGGGCAGCTGTGGCGGCCGTGGCGGCTTTGTTGTGGTCCACCAGCAGCGGCTTTCCTGTGGTCCGGCGGCAGTGGCGGTGGACAGCAGTGGTGGCAGCGGCTTTACCATGGTCCGGCGGTGGTGGCTTTGCCATGGTCCAGTGGAGGGGGTAGCGGTGGTGGCCAGCAGCGGCGGCAGCAGTTTTGCTATGGTGGTGGTGGCTTTGATTGGCAGTTGGTGGAATACCGCCAATCAGCTGTCTGTTGCCACCCATTGTCGTCATTGCTACTGTTGCCGCCACTGCCACCATTGCCACCATTGCACTAACTCCCTCCCCCTCCCCCTAATGTAACATCCAGAGTATAAGACGCACCCAGTTTTTGACCCTCTTTTGGGGGGTAAAAAGGTGCGTCTTATACTCCGAAAAATACGGTATGTCCATTGGCAAAGCGTTGCAAGGAACATTACATCACTTTGGCATCATCATGATTAGGAATGGACATCTCTGCAGTAATCTTAAAATGAAGATTACAAAGTGCAGAAATCCTGCAAACGTAATGCACTTTTGAAAAAGCATATGAAAAAGTAAAAAGTTGAGATGCATTCAGCTAACTAAGGTTTTGTCTGAACCAAAGTTGTCATAAGGCTATTTGTTCAGCAAGCTCTAGTTATTTCACTTGTCACAAATCAACTTTGAGTCCCTGATTTATTTGTTAGTTTACACATATATATTCCATGTTTTAGATTTGCTACTTATACTTATTATTGTTTTGCTCCAAGAAGCCCTTATATTCACAGGTAGCTTTATTTCATCTTTATTGTAAACAATGTCTATGTTCAAGGTTACCAGTTATTTCATTATTCAGGCAAACACTTTCCCTTCCCCCCATTTCTCAAAATAGCTTCAGTTCAAGGTCTCATATTATTTCCCCCTCTTAAGTTTTGCCATTTCTTCATCTCACAAAAACATTTCCCCTTGCTTCACATTTATCTACAATTCCTATTCAATGTTCTACTTACAAACATCAATCCACAAAGGAACACAGGACAGGGCCAGGGTCCATCCATGTTTCTGGCATTTGAAAAGAAAAGCTCCTTTCTTTTCTTGCTTACACTTGCAAAATAAATAACAAGAGCTTGAGCAAGCACTTTTTTCAAAGATTTTAGTGAATCTTAAGAGCTTGCTTTGCCGTAAAGTTTGAATGTTATTAATACAAAACTGAGAGTTTAACCTCTCTCCTCGTAGAATAATCTGCATGTTATTCAGAGTCTGATTTAAAAAAATATGAGTTGTTTTTTCTCTGAAAATTTCTGATCTTTGAAACCTCCAGACATTTCAGTAATGACACAGATGGTCCCTCCCCCAGAAATAAGCCCTTCTTGCAATTGGGGTCCATTTATGGAATCCCAGGCAGAAATACCATATTTTTCAGAGTATAAGATGCACTTTTTTCCTCCCTAAAAGAGGCTGAAAATTTGGGTGCATCTTATACTTCTAATGTAACTTTTTCAAAGCTTTTTTTCCCAGCCCTAACAAGGTGCTAACAATCTTCTCGGCTTCCTATTCCCTCCGAAGAAGGTTTTTTCCAGCCCTAAGTCTTTGCAGGCTTGTTTTCATTCCTATTCCCTCTGAAAAAGCGGTGCTTTTCAGCCCTAACGTGATGCTAACAATCTTCCTGGCTTGCTGCATTTATTTTTATTCCTACTCCCTCCGAAGCAGTTTTTCCTGCCCTAAGTCTTTGCAGGCTTGCTTTCATTCCTACTCCCTCTGAAAAAGGCTTTTTCAGCCTAACCAGAGGATAAAATAATGTGCTGAAGCTGAACAGACTAAGGACACTAGCCAGATAAATGCCTGGTAGGTAGATTTTTCCCCCCTATTTTCCTCCCCCAAAACTTAAGGTGCGTCTTATACTCCGGTGCATCTTATTCTCTGAAAAATACGGTAATCAGATGATACTTGATTTTATCACCTTTTTGGTAATAGATAAGTGATGGACTTTTATGCTGATTCATGGTTCCATGATTGCATAAGAAAATATATTTGCAGCTTTTTCATTTTCAATTATTTGTTTGTTTCTCTATTGAATGAAACCTTTTAACAAATTAAGACAGAGTAAAACAGAAAGCTCTGACTACTGATGGGTTCATGGATCCATCCACATAGCTTTCTTGACAACAGTGTGAAAGTGCTTTGCTATTTGTTTGCTTGTTTTGATTTCCCAGTTTAACCAAAATATATGTTATTGGTAGTAGTCTGAGCCTGCTTAGCTGGTGCAGAATCAGATCAAGTTATGTAGGTTATACAACCTATCTAAGTTGAAAAGCAGAGTAAAAATATTCAAAGTGTCTTGCAGATCAGTTTCCAAACCTTATACTACTATCCCAATGTTTAATAAACCTTATCCTACTATCCAAAATTGCTGCAAAAGATAGATGTTTTTAGAAAAATATTATCCTATTAACTGGTCCAAATCAAAACTGATAGCCATAGATGAAAATTTGGTTACCCGTTCATTTAAGAAATATCAATTGTGTATTTGTACCAAATTCATTAAATCTCTATACAGGAGGATATAACTCAGTTAGCAACATGTAATATAAATAAAATATATGGTGAAATTTCTTCAGATATTGATAGATGAGAGTCATTAAACCTTAGTTTTTGGAGAAAGGTGAATGCTCTCAAAATGAATAATATTCCCAGATTAAATTATATTCTGAGAGGAATTCCAGTTTATATACTGGCAGATATTTTCAGAAAATAAATTCTTTGTTTAGAAAATTTCAATGAAGTTCTTTGATTCAAGGAATATATTTACATAAAATGCATTACCAACTAATGAGGGATGTTTTCCAAGTTTGGAGGTGTATCATATTACATAGTGAATGTCAACAATTGGTGCTAATTTTCCAATTTGGGCAATTTTGGAATATATACTGTATATTATTGTATATAGCACTTTTATTGGATTGACAGTATTAGGAACCAATTATGATACATCTCTATCTCTGAAAACATCGATTATAAATGTAATGTCTAAAAAAAGATTCAATTCTTTTTCCCATGCCAATTTGACTTTATGAGGAAACACAATTTTGAAAATTGGGGAAAAGACGATATGGAAAAATTGGATCGAAGCAAGGATATTGACCTTGGATGGTGGGGTAAATTTTGTCATATTATATGTGTTAGGAGACAAATATTATCTGCCAGATGTAACCCAATCCCAATATTTATAATTACAACATTTGTTAATATTATTTGGACCAGTAGCATTGTTTAATTTAATTAATTTAATTTAATTTAAAGTTCTTATAGGCCGCCCAATCCTGTAGGACTCAGGGCGGCGTACAACAAGAATATGAACAATATACATAATACATACATTTAAAAACATTTCATAATTTTAAAAAGAACATTCATTCATGGGGAATCCGATCTTCACCCCGCCTGCTGGAAGAGCCATGTTTTTACGGCTTTGCGGAAGGCCAGTAGAGTGGGGATAGTCCGGATCTCTGGTGGGAGTTGGTTCCAGAGAGATGGGGCTCCCACAGAGAAGGCTCTCCCCCGTGGACCCACCAACCGACATTGTTTGGCTGATGGGACCCGGAGGAGGCCCACTCTGTGGGACCTAACTGGTCGTAGGGAGGTATGTGGTAGGATGCGGTCCTGGAGGTAACTTGGCCCTGAGCCATGTAGGGCTTTAAAGGTCAAAACCAACACCTTAAATTGCGGCCGGAGACTAATAGGCAACCAATGCAGCTGGCGGAGAATGGGTGTTACGTGGGTGTATCTCGGCATACCCACCACAGCTCGCGCAAAAAGGTTTAACATCTTGTTACGACCTGTAAAACTAAAAAACATATTATTTCTATAGATATTTGTTATTGGTAAAACAATTTGATATGCAGATGCTAAGAAATTAGTGGAATAAAGAATTAGAGCTTCTTATATTGCCTTGACAATGGAAGACTGTTTTAACTTCTGTACCAATAGTGTCAATGGGCTTTAAACTATTGACTTAAGCAACAACAATAAAATGTAGAATTTGTTGGATTCCATTTCAATATTTTGCATCAAAAAAGATTGTATAGGACAGCATTTTGTTGGAGAGTAATGCTTCTTTAACACCATAACCTTCCTTTAATTCTAGTGTTCCTCAGAATTGAACTATATTGTTGCTAAGGTACAATATTCAGTCACATCCAGCTCATTGTGAACCAACTGACATTATTTCACCTCTCTTCTTGTAAGCTCATTCTTGTGTCATCAGTGATAGTCTCTAGCTATCATGTCTTCTGTTGGACTCTTTTTCAATTATCGTTACTTTTCCAAGCAACCGAGTCTTGCCTTTCTATTTTGCTTTCAAAATATTTAAGCCTTACCTTTATTATTAATACTTCTAACTGTATGGTCAAGCTGTCCTTTGGAATGATTGCCCCACAGGCCTTGCCCTTGGAATGTTTGCAAAATCCAGGTGAGCAAATATTTGTAAGGATGGTGTTTTTACTTTCACTATTTTACAGTGGGAAATCTAGAGCCTTGAAAAAGCATACCTTTGTTGTCAGTGTGATGTCTCTTGTAAAGTCTCAGAGATTTCACCTCAAAGCTTTTGATTCCCAGTGTCTGTAGTTACTAAATCCTTCAGAGTTCATGAATCAACCACTCCTTGGCACATTCATTCTTGCATACAACACTTCTCTTTTATAAATATCTTAATGTGCTCAAGGTGAAACACAAATGAAGAACACATTTAGCAACTTTTACCTAAATTTATTTAAGGACTTTTTCAAGATTACATGGCAAATAAAACCTTGTAAGAAATAGAAATAATAAAGTACAAGATAAAATACACTTAAGAGCATCTCTTTGTTTCTGGCAATTCTGCATCCTTTATTGGAAAGATGCAGCTGTGAAGGAAAAAGCTAAAGTTCTGTTAAGAGAGCAAAACACAGACCTAGAAAATAGAAAGTAAAAGAAGATAAAAATTAAGCTTTTTTATTCCTTCAAGGGTCTCATCCCCCTGGCTTTCATTAGCTCCTT
The DNA here is from genome assembly GCA_023053685.1 of Diadophis punctatus similis. NCBI lineage: Eukaryota > Metazoa > Chordata > Lepidosauria > Squamata > Dipsadidae > Diadophis > Diadophis punctatus. The sequence continues at coordinate 39,609,112 of JALIGW010000005.1, read as the reverse complement.
CCTGGTATTTCCAGTTGAACCCCCTTAGCTTGGCTTCACTCAATATTGGCCTCTTCAGGACAACCATCCAGCATTGGGTCTTGATCACTCAAAAAGAAGAAGCTACACGTGCTTGGCACATAATCCAAAGCAAAATCTATGAAAGCCTATGCCATTTTCAGCTCTCAGTCATTATCCTATTAACCCTCTTTCTGACATTTTCCAGATTCCAACAGTATCTTTCTATTTCAAGAAACATGGAATTTTAAGATATATTTGTCCAAGAAATATAAACAAATCACCAGCAACTTTAATACAATTAATGTTGCCTTCTAGTAAGCAATTATTCCATAATAAAACCTAAATCTAAGTATAGCTATTTACTTTTTATAACAATACTAAATACTTAATAGTTATTTACAATTACAACTGATATCATAATGGTTAATCAAACAGTGCTACATAGAGCGACATATGGTACTACCCCTAGAATCTGGATAAGTAGAATTTTCTACTGAGAAGGTTTTTACAAGTTTAATGAACCTATTTCCTCCCAGCAACAGTTCCCCATTCACTGCTCTTTTCCACGAAATTGCAGTTCTGATTGTCTCTACTCCTGAAAACTACAAGTTCAGTTGAATATCTTTCCAGGGGAATATTTGTAGAGGCATAAGCTCCCCTTTGCCCCAATATGAGGAAACAGGGTGGAGCCAGCAAACTAAAATCAGGGGAATGGAAATGTGGTCTCTCTCTCTCTCTCTCTCTCTCTCTCTCTCTCTCTCTCTCTCTCTCTCTCTCTCTCTCTCTCTCTCTCTCTCTCTCTCTCTCTCTCTCTCATAGTGAGGATATGAAAACAATTTTCAGAAATCTGGAATCGGGCTTCTTCAATTGTTTCTGATATGTACTAGTGATTAAATACAATATTCTATGCCAAAATCAAAAGAAAAAGTGTGTAACTCTACACAATAAAATTAAATGTCAGGGAGAAAGATTCTACCATAACCTTCTGCTCCTAACTTGATAGTATTATATTTATTGGAATAATGGAAACTCTCATCTTCAGACTGAAGTGGTATAGCTGTGACAAAGATTTACCACCACATTTTTGATTGTAAGAACTAGGCCTTTGAGTAGCAGAGGGTGAAGTACATCATGAAGATTCTTTTGTGTAGGGTGCAATTACCCTGAATTGAAAGTAAATAATATGAATTTTCAACAACAACAAAAACAACAAAGCATTAGTCCTTGGCTTTAGAAATAAATGGCATAAACTACATTATTGCACTCAGTATATATGCATGAATTGTTTTATGTGTTCAGTAAGCAAATCTATCCAGTAATTCTTTTTGGGTTAAATCAAAGTTATAACTTAATTTAATGTATTAAGTCCAGTGTTGCAGAACTTGTATCTCTCGTACTAATTCATTGTGTCCTTCTGCACTCTGGTGCCCAAACGGGAGTGTTGTCACAGGGACCTCAGCTTGTTTCATTTTTAATATTTCCCTTTCCTTTTTCCAGACACCCCCTCCCCTTTTCGTTTCTCTTTGCCGGGTTTGGTCATAGCACAAGGACATAGAGAAAGACAGTCTTTCAATTCTTAGGGCATTGTGGCTGACTGAAACAGAAAGCAAGACAAAGCCAAAGAAGAAAAGCTTATTATGGGCAGCCTAGTTGGAAGAAAATGAATCACCTAAGCAGTTAGATTTCAATGATCTCAGCCAAGCTACTATCTTTATTCCACACCTAATTGTTCAAGAAAATGTTTAGCTGCTGCATAATGTGATCCACAATGGTAGGCTACATGGAATAACTAAAAAAAAGTTTATTCAAGAGTCTGCTTCTGAATGTATAGCCATAAGGTACTTCTTCCAGGGGTTTAATAGAATTTCCTTTCACAGAAATTGGATAGATAATAAATTCTCCTAACATTTATATAAAAAAAGAAATGTATGTTACCTAGAACACTTTCCTAACCATTCAAGCATGATTTTCAAACAAGAAGAAATAGGAAAAAGCATCCCATGTTTAAAATAGTTATCTGGATGGATTGCTAGGCTGTTGATAATTTGCATAATGTGCAGTACTTTTCAGATTGCATCCATCATGTTTGCATAAGCAGGATTTTGATCATTGAAATTCAATCATATGATGTTCTGGTCTAGATCTTGCAGACCATTCCCAAGATGTAAATGTTGATGCTGTCCCTGGTTTAATAATTCCATCCATGGAGGAATTATGTTATCGCTGATACTACCAAAGACCTTAAACTTTTTTTAAAATTAAAAGATTTTGTCTTGTATATAGAAAAAATTGATGAGTGGGAGGTTTGATTGTTAAGTACTATCATATTGTAATTTCTAGGCATATGAACATATTCTGTTTAAAGGAGACTTATATCTAACCCCTTCAAATCAAATTTCCCAATTAAATCAATGTAATTTGAAGACTTAATGCAAATTTCTGCATTTACAAATTGGCCTTTTTGTAAATCAAATCAATGTTCTGAATTAAATTAATGCTCCTTGATTGATTCAACATGACTAGCTGAAAGAAATCTATTACATCTATGTTTTAAACTAGATCATCATCTTGGACAGATCAACACGCCCTTAATAATTAATTTTAACGGGACTTAAAAAATAAAATCTAGGTGAAGATAAATAATAAAAAATATTCCTTTATTTGATTATGAATCTTTGTTGTTGTTTTTCAACACAATCAGTTAAAGTAAAGTTGGTGCTAACCAATCAGGATTAAATTGCAGATTGCAGGAAAAAAAATAAAGAGTTAGAATGTAGTTCTTGAGAAAGCTTTTGGTTTAAGCGAGGGCTGTCAAACTCGTGGGCCGCGGGCCGGATGCATCACGCGCTGGCCATGCCCATGCCCAGTTTAGCAAGGGGGGAAGTCTTAATATGACATGTGACACCTCCATGACACTGCGAGTTTGACACCCCTGGTTTAAGCTAATAGTTTAACCAAATCTAAGTAGGTCAAATATTAGGGAAGGTGTGGGAAGGGAGGGGGAGAGAGAGAGAAAGAACAGGGAGAGAAAAAAGAAGGAAGGCCAACATTTGGAACCAGGAGGATTGTGCCCTCCCCTCCATGGCCTTGTAAAAAGGTTACTTGTGAGCATGAGTTAAAAGGGGGGGAAACCTTGGATTGGACATTCAGCCCAGGAAGGGAATGAGATTGTTACAAAATGTGCTGTACTGTCCTTTAAGGAGATTGTTCAGGTTATTGTATGAGACGAGCAAACAAACTTTTGCTCAGATTCAAAGCAAGCTTTCTAGTACCTTGGCTACTGCTCAGGTGCCTATATATGGTTCCAGGGGTAGGTTCTAAATTTTTTTTACTACCACTCTGTGGGCATGGCTTAATTTTGTGGGCATGGCTTAATTTTGTGGGACTGGCTTGACGGTCATGTGACCGGGTGGGAGTGGCTTGGCAGTCATGTGACTGAGTGGGAGTGGCTTGATGGTCATATGACTGGGTGGGTGTGGCTAGGTGGCCACGTGACTGGGTGGGCATGGCCAATTTAGCAGTTCATTTTGCCAATTTAGCAGTCCAAACACACAAATTAAACTTTAATTTGTTTTGCTCCTGGGGATGTTTTATGTGCTTTTGTTTGCATGTTGCTCTTCTGGTTGACTTTTCTTTTTACTAGATCATTTCTTAAATTGTTTAAGAGTCTAGTGGTCCACTTCAGGAAACTCAGTTTTGCAGCAATTTTTCTCAGCCCCAAGGAGCTTACAATCAACAAATAGAACAAACCAGGGAAGGCATTGCCTCTCCTTGTTTTGGGTGGGTGGGAGGCAAGGGACTCAGCCCAAGAGCTGGGCCTAAGGAGCAGGTTTATGTCTACTCCAGAACCTGGAAACATGATGTGCTCGCATTTTCCAATTAAGAAAATTTAAAATCTACAATGCTGCTTTATTCAGAATGCTGCGGCAAACCCCTTTTCTTGAGCAGGGAGGAGGAAAACCACCTTTAATGCAGGGCTCCTGCTCCCACTGTCATCGTGCAAGCCCATCCACAGCAGAGGGAAGACCCAGGGAGGCTTCTGATGTTGCTGTCTCCCACGTGCTCCCTTCCCTCCCCACCGCCGACCTGGCCATAGTCTCAAAGATCGGAAGCGCCGCATGGGAAGAGAAAAGGCAGCAAAACTTGCAAGAGTGGAGATAGGAGAGCAAAACAAGCGAGTGAAACTTCAGCCTGCCAGCTGGCCTCTTTATTCCCCCTCGCTCCCAAGGAAAGCCCTCTGGAATGGCAGCGGCGGCACACGTGGCTGCAAGAGGAAGAGAGGCCAGGTGAGACCCAGACACTTTCCGTCTCCCCTCATCACAGAAGCATCAACTCTCCTCACTCTCCCCTCTTTGCTAGCAGCCACCCTGTTTTTTACATGGAATTACCCAGGAGGGAGGAGGGAGAGGGAGAAGGGGATAGAACAGTGGTTCCCAAACTTTTTCAGTCCACCGCCCCCTTAGTGCTACAAACTCATCCTCACCGCCCCCACCCCACCCCCTCAGGTGGGCGTGGCTTAGTGGTCAAAGCTCTTTCTTTCTTTCTCTTTCCTTTTTCTTTCCTTCTTCCCTCCCTTCCATCCGTCCTTTCTTTTTCTGTCTTCCTTCCTTCCTACCATCTTTCTTTCTGTCTTCCTTCCTCCCTCCCTCCCTCCCTCTCTCTTTCTTTCTTTCCTTTTTCTTTCCTTCTTCCCTCCCGCCAGCCGTGGCCAGGCTGCCGCTGCTGCTCACCCAGGCCAATGGCTTGGTAAGCATTCTCCGGGTCGTGCACCAGGTCGCAGAGTGCCATCAAGGCCGGCTGCCATGTCAGCAGCTCGGGGTGCTGCAGCTCTTCATCGAGCTTGGGGAGGCCTCAGCGGCCGAAGGCCACGGGCGTTTTGGTGGGGTCGATGTCGGGGGGCATCTGGGCTGATATCCGCAGGTGTGCCATGCTGGAGGGGAGCCCGCTGAATTGCGCGCACCAGGTTGCTAGGCGCCGGGGACTCCGGGCGGGAAAGTCCGCGCACACGCAGGTTCCACAGCGGGGCCTTCCTGTGGGTCTGCGAGCGCTCACCCGAGCAGCTTCAGGAGCGGTCGGCTTCCCTCGTCGCTGTGCCACGCTCAGTACCTAGCACTTGTAACTCCGTCGCATTCCACGCTCTTGGGTGCAGGGCAGCAAATTCTGAAAGAAAACATCTCGCGTTTTCTTTCAGAATGGGCTGCCCTGCACACAAGAGGGAGGAACGCGAGAGAGCTTCAAGTGCTAGGTAGGACGCCCGTCGCGCGGTGGGATGCAGTTTGGGGTGAGCAGTCACACGGGGCGGAGCAGAGCCTGGGCAGGGGCTGGGCGGGCCGCGAGACGGGCATCATACCTAGCACTTGTAACTCCGTCGCATTCTACGCTCTTGTGTGCAGGGCAGCCCATTCTGAAAGAAAACATCTCGCATTTTCTTTTAGAATGGGCTGCCGTGCACACAAGAGCGAGGAACACAAGGGAGCTTCAAGTGTAAAAGCATGGCAAACCACTAATGCCCCCCTGGCCCCTCTCACCGCCCCCCTGTCACCAACCTTGCCTCTCACCGCCCCCCTAAGGGTTCCCACCACCCCCTGGGGGGCGGTACCGCCCACTTTGGGAACCACTGGGATAGAAGCATCAACCCTGCACTCTCTTGTCTCTGCTAGTGGCTGCCCCCTTCTACCTCTCCCTCCTCCCTCCTGGGCAATCCTATATGAAAAACAGGGCAGCTGCTAGCAAAGAGGGGAGATTGAGAGGTTGATGCTTGTGACGAGGGGAGCCAGAAAGCATCTGGGTCTCACCTGGCCTCTCTTCCTCTCGCAGCCACATGTGCTGCCATTCCAGAGGCTTTCCTTGGGAGCGAGGGGGAATAAAGAGGCCATAAAGTGGGTGGGTGCGCGGCCACCGTTGCTACTCACATTGTTGCCAAGCTCCTGGAGAGCCACGCTCATGCTGGCGATCTGGAGGGCAGGGGGAACTGGCCACTGCCTCCTAGCTCGGAAGTCAGCTGGGGGTGAGCTGTGCAGGGGCGGTGGCAGGGGCAGAGTCTGGTGCTCAAGCCATGTGGAGCCGCTCTACCAGGGGGCCGCAGACCAGCAGCCGGCCTCTCCTGTCCTTCCCGGAGAGCACCTCTGCTGATGGGAGGTGGGTGGGTGATGCACGGGGAGGGCAAGGTTAGTGAACTCCCAGCTGCACCCTGCAGTGCCTCTGCTGGCTCAGGAGACACTTCAGGAGGTGCTGGCCAGCCAAAAGGGGCACGGTGGGGCTGCACCCCCCGCACCCCATTTTGGGCTTAGCAAGCCTTTTTATATCCCCCTGGGAGCCAAAAGGGGCGCGGGGGGGGACCCTGGAAGCAGGGGTGGATTCTAACTTACCTCGCTGCCAATTCACTTCTTCCTGCACTGTGTGGCAAAAAAACAAAGCCGAAAAACAGATGGTGACCACATGCACAGTGCCAGAACTCGGCTTCTGTGCATGCTCAGAAGAAAACGTTTTTTAAAAAAATTCAAAAAAAAATTCAAAAAAAATATGGCGGCGCCCACGGACTGGCACCGACGGAACCAGCAGAATGCTACCAGTTCAGGCGATCCAGTCCAAACCAGGAGGAACCCAACCCTGTATGGTTCCCTAATGCTGTAAGTACAAGCTGAAAAATGTTCAGAACTACAAATATGAGATTTTTTTCCCTTCCTGGGTGCCCCTGGAAGAGACAAATTTGCTCTTTGGTGGAAGGTTTGGCAGGAGACTTTCATGAAAATAAATTCTAGAAGAGCTAAAAGAGACCTTATTTGAGAAAATATTTGATGGGAGAGCAATTCTTGAATGCAGGACTGGCTTCTATGATGCAACCGAGGCAGTGGTGGGTTGTAAATAATTTTGTCACCGGTTTGCATGCACACTAGCGTGCATGTGCAATGCTTCTGCACATGTACAGAACCATCCTGGGCGGGTGGGCGGAGCCTCCCACCACCGGCACTACCAGTTCTAAGAACCGGTCCGAACCGGGAGCAACCACTGAACCGAGGCTATACTTTTCCCTTAAACTGTTCCTTTGCAATAGAAACAAACACTAGGATATGAAAACTAATACCAGGCAGAGAAATTCTAGTTGTACAAGTTGATGGGGAAAATGTATTAGAAATAATTTCAAAGATGAAGAGAAATTTGGAGACATTCTGTTTGGTTAGGTGTGGTATTTTTTCAGTTATCAGACAGCCTAAGAGTATGAATGAATGTTTTGCTATGCAATTGTCTCTCAAAGATCTTCATGAATTCCTACATTCCAATTTAATTCCAAGGGTATTCCTCTCAATGAGCTTTTTCAGTAATAAAGCTACTATCAACCCCACAGGGAAATCTTCCCCTTGATAAATTGAAAAAATTTCCTTGTCCCAGCATGGCAGTTTCACTCTTCCAGCAACCTACTCATTTTTGCTTGCCCATTTTGCACCCTTCCTTGCTCTATAATATCTTCCTTAAGGTGCAGACTTTCATGTAAGCCAAATTCAAGAATCTGAATTAGTGTAATGCTCAATTCAGAACTGCAGAGTTATCTCTTGGCCTTTAAAATTGTAAGTAAAAAATTGTAAATGGATTCAGTATTGAAGTTAATGTGCTTTTTAGCAGTTTAGCAGTATTACATAAGTACAGAAAATGCTGTTTTGTAAATTGCATCATGTTCATTCTACATACATCTTTGCCTCAAGAACCTGAGGAATACTTGGAGATAGAGGCAGTTTTATTTAAAACTTGAAAAGTTTTAAATTCCCCTAGCCATCCCCACTTCCACCCACCTGCACAATACTTTTTATATCCAGTGCATATATTGTTTTGTTATATATTATGAGTTTTGTGAGAGTCTGTTCATGATTGCGGCAGGGTATACCTGTGATTAATAACATTAATTTAAAAGAAAAGATATAATCACATTGTCACATGTAGTACACAACTAGTACTTGCAATAAATTCCTGCAGCTCCCGAAATGTTGCTGTAGGCCTCTCGGTAGCCTCTCAGAGTAGTTCTCTTGTTTTCTCATCAATTTTAGAGGGACATCCATTTGGTAATGTCACTGTTGTGCCATATTTTCTTCACAGTGATGACTGCCTTCACTGTGTTCCATGGTATAGCCAATGCCTTATATATATATATTGTACTCTTCTCCTAACTGATACCTTTTAACAATGAGATCCCTTTGATGCTTTGTAAGCTCTTTGCAGGCCATGGCTTTTGTTATAAGAGGCAACTGAGTAAATGTCAGAAAAATCCTTCTAGAACGGCTGGACTTTATATGGGCTTGATCAAAATAACTTTAATTGATGACAAGTATGTACTGACTGCTATTTACCATAGCAGTTTGAATGTGATTGGTTAATTCTGAACATGGCCACATCCCTACTTATAAAGATTGTGTGCACTTATGCCACCACATTATGCCACCACATTATTGTACACTTTTTATTGTTATTTTTCCCTTAAATTTTCTCAGTTTGTTTTTCAATTAAACTGTACAGCTTACGTTACATTAAAGGCAGAAAAAATTCTGAAGTGATTTATCTTGGTCTGATTTTTTACATCTCAGAAAACTGGCAATTTAATAGGACTGTGTAGACTTTTTATACCTACTGTAATAATAAAAATAAAAAAATACTTAGACCTACAACCCAAGCTCCCTTTTAAGCTGCTTCCAGAAAGTGAGTAAAGTTTGGGCCAATCTTTTTTTTTTTAGATTTCCCCATTGCAAGGAACTCTTGCTTTCCTCATTTGCCTGACTCCTAGGAGCAGTCATCCTACTAAGTGCTTTAAGGGAAAGGACCTTTACAGTTGAACTTTGGAATGAAATTGAGAAATCAGTTTTCTTCTCTTTAGAAGAGCGCAGGCAGACATGCAAATCATTTTCTCAGGTTTTTTTAAAAAAAAATCTTTTACTTTTGTGGAGGGTATGGATGACAAAATTGTGGACGCTGTGGATGACAGAACAGACCATCAATTAATATTATTTTTCAATATCTAACATACTTGTGAACTTTGTATTTGTATTTGTTTATTTGTCAAGCATATATGATTATAAGCAAAGTATAAACAGTAAAAATGTGATTGAATATATATGTAATAGTACAAGCATGAATAAGAGTAAAAGAGGTATGATTATATGGGTACATTTGGACAGGAACGGTAGGCACGATTGTGTGCTTATGCACGCCCTTACCGACCTCTTAGGAATGGGGTGAGGTCGATGGTAGATAGTCTAAGGTTGAAGTTTTTGGGGCTTGGGGAAGAAACTACTGAGTCAGGTAAAGTGTTCCAGGCTTTGACCACTCTGTTGTTGAAGTCGAATTTTTTGCAATCACATTTGGAAAGGTTTACATTAAGTTTGTATTTATTGTGAGCTCGTGTATTATTGCGGTTGAAGCTGAAGTAGTCGTTAACAGGTAGGACGTTGTGGCAGATAATTTTGTGAGCTACACCTACGAAGGCAGCGTAGTCCTAAATTTTCAAGTTGCAGAATTTCAAGTCTGGTTTCATAAGATATTTTGTTGTGAACAGAGGAATGTAATACTCTTCTTGTGAAGTATCTCTGGACATTCTCAATTGTGTTAATGTCTAATATGTAGTGTGGGTTCCAGACAGATGAGCTGTATTCAAGAATCGGTCTAGCAAATGTTTTGTATGCTCTGGTTAAGAGTACAATGTTGATCCCACTTGTAGCCTGGGCACATATGATTCTGTTCTCAGTGTTTGTTGTGTGGTGACAAAGATGCGTACAAGGTGGGCCCTTGAAGAAAGCTTCTCCTCATCATTATGTTACTCTGTTTTGTAGAAACCATACAGCATTTCAAGGTGAAGTGGTGACAATAGGCTTATTCTTCTTCTACCTTGTTTCACAGAAATCTTGATCTTGACCCTCTGCAGAAGCTTCTGCTCAGGTTGTGCCTTCCATTCTGTCTGCCCCCACCCTCTTGCTGCTTCCCTCAGAAGGTCAATGAAATGCCTATTATCTCCAATCTGCCAGCAGCTCTAAGCTGGATCTCCTCCTATGCACTGAGGCCTAGTGAAGCATGAACAAAAATAATTTTGCTCAGTCTCTTTGCTCTAATGCACACTTCCTCTCCGCCTATCTTTCCCACAACTCCCCACAATCTAAAGAAGAAGTCCATTCTACAATGAAAGCGCAACAAAGATAAACATCTGCAAGGTGCCGCTCTAAATGTGCTTCCAGCTTTCAATATACCCATCCCACCATCACCCTTTTCAAATATCACCATAAAACAGTTTATCCTTTTGGGTGGGGAGGGGTTTAAAAACACCAGACCTGTAAGATGATGATTACCCGTGTTCTATATAATTGCCATGAAGGTTACAAAGAAGGCTTGATTAATTTCTCAGTATGAATTTATTGCAGCATTGCTGCCCCTTTTCTCTGAAGCTTTATTATGCATATTTCTTGAATATTGTAATCTGTTCCCTCGTTTCTGAGAAAGCATCCTCCAGTGAATATCAGTTTAAAAAAGAACACACACACACACACACACACACACACACACACACACACACACACACAATTTTGGTCCTTAATCTGCTATGAAGCACATATACTTACAAAAGCTTGTTTACTGTAATAAAAATACAAGGTCACTACAGAATAATCCAGCAGCAACAGTATTTTTTGAACAAAATAAAACTGTTTTACACACTAGCATGATGAAACAGGTAGTATTTTAAATAGAATTTCTATGCAACATATGCAAAATAATGTAGTTTCTTTTTCTTATAGTCCAGATTTAAATTGTATCTTAACAATTGGTTTTGTTGGAACTCATAGGATATGAGATATAGACAAATGATTTGATCCGCAGGTCAGTGGTTCAAATCTCACCGGCTCAAGGTTGACTCAGCCTTCCATCCTTCCGAGGTAGGTAAAATGAGGACCCAGATTGTTGGGGGCAATGTAAATATACATTACTTACTGGTGTAAACCGCTTAGAGAGTGCTTGCACTGTGAGGCGGTATATAAATATCAATAAATAAATAAATAAATAAATAAATAAATAAATAAATAAATAAATAAATAAATAAATAAATAAATAAATACATACATACATACATACATACATACATACATACATACATACATACATACATACATACATAAATGTACAGAGGAGAAATTTGCTTATATCTCTAGTCATAGACAAAAATGTCTATGTCTAGAGATGACATAAAATGACAAAATTGGTTTTAGTTTGTATCCCTTTTCATTTTTTTGACAACATTTTAAAATTGATAAAGTAAATACGTTTTCCTTCTGGAAGAACAATTATGGAAAAATATTAAGCATGGCCTCCCTGGATAAGGGACAGTTGTCTTTGGTTTATGCATTCATAGTAACACAGAGAATGGAAATCATTTGGCCAGTTGTGGAAGTGTTTAATATATGTATATATGTATGTGTATGTGTTTGTGTAATGTATGTGTATATGTATATGAACACATACATATACATACACACATATGTACATCAGTAGTGGGTTCTAAAACCCTTTACTTGTGCACGTGCTTGTGCTGATGTATATTTATTTTGTTCATGAAAAAATGATTTTCTAGAATTGTTTATAAACATGACAGTCTACAACTTCAGATGTAGAGTTTAGAAAATTCTACAAAAAAGAGAAGGGACTAAGATGGAGGGAGAAATGCACTTACTTTATTACATTTTTAAAAATCCTCAACTGGAATAGAAAATTTAAAGAATGAAAAATAAAAATGGCTAGCCTCAAAGTAGGTATTAACACTTACATTTATTTATTTGTATGTTTGTTTGTTTGTTTGTTTGTTTGTTTGTTTGTTTGTTTGTTTGTTATTTTTCAACTTCTATAGCCGCCCATCTCAACCAATGTCTCTGGGTGGCATACAATTGAAAGAATCTATTATAATTAACACTAAATCATTTAAGAACAATAAAAACCAATAAAAACACCCAAACTTGGCTAGTTAGCAATAAAGCCAAAAATGGGCTTCTTGACACATTCAGCAGGCTTGGGAACACAGCTAGATTTTTAGCCTTGTGAGAGGGTAACAGAGTGGGGCCTATTCTAATCTCTGTAGGAAAGTTGTTACAAAGAACAGGGCCCATTGCTAGGAAAAAAAACTATTTTCTAGACCCTACTAGCCAACGCTGGCTGATGGGGTCCGCAGCATGCCCATTCTGCTAGAGTGAGTTGGACAGGTAGAGACTCTTCAAAAAAAGTGATCCATCGGGTAACCCAGTCCCAAGCCATGTTAGGCTTTAAAAGCCTGCTTTGCTACAGTTTGTTTCCATAATGGAAAAATGAGTGTGATAAAACCTGCTCACAGATGACAGGTGGGGCTCTTTTTTCTGGTTAAGCAGGTTTACAGATCAGCTGGTTTTCTTTATGTCTCTGCAGACTGAATAGGAGAATACCGTATTTTTTGGAGTATAAGACGCACCTTTTTCCTCCCTAAAAGTGGCTGAAAATTTGGGTGCGACTTATACTTCGAATGTAGCTTTTTTCCAGCCCTAACTAGGTGCTAACAGATCTTCCCAGCTCTTACCTTGCAGGCTTTTTCATTGTTACTCTCTCCAAAGAATGTTTTTCCAGCCCTAAGTCTTTGCAGAATTTTTTTTTCATTGCTCTACTTGCTCCGAATAAGTTTTTTTCTAGCCCTAACCAGGTGCTAACTATCTTCCCAGCTCTTACTGGCTTGCAGGCTCTTTCATTGTTACTCTCTCAGAAGAAGGTTTTTTTTAAAGTCCTAACCAGGGGATAAAATAATGTGCTGAAGCTGACCAGACCAAGGACGCTAGCCAGATGAATACCTGGTAGGCAGATTGTTTTCCCCTATTTTCCTCCCCAAAAACTAAGGTGCGTCTTATACTCCGGTGCGTCTTATACTCCGAAAAATACGGTAGTTTCAAAGCATTCAAGATGAACACTTCTTCATGACATACTATATTATGAACATATCAGCACAGATATGCAGATGTGCCTATCTACAAGCTAATTAAAAAGAAATTAAAATAGTAAATGCAGTAGAAAACAGTACCAATCAAACAGTACTATGCTGTAAAAAAACATTACAATGAGCTCCCAAGCCATGTCTGGCACCATCCCAGTAATTTCCTGCTTCTTCACCTATGTTTAAATATAGTGGCGAAAGCCAGTTTCACTTACCTTTGCTACTGGTTCAGAGATGTGCACGCCGCTTCTGCGCATGCGCAGAGCGTCCGTGATGACATCCGAGTGGGTGGGCAGAGCCTCCCTCTGCCACCGCTACCAGTACACCAGAACCAGGGAGAACCGGTAGAAACCCACCACTGGAGAAAGCTTAGCTTGGGCATTTGTTTTTAACTATGTTTTAAATATCTGAAAAGGACACTGGGAAATGTTGATTTTTTAATAACAAACAGAGAGAAGACTTCTGTTTCTTCCCTCTGTACCAGTGATGGGTTCCTACCGGTGCGGTCCACTCTATCGCACCAGTAGCGGCGGGCTGGTGACATCACCAAGAGGTTACCAACCTGGTGCGGTTGGTTGCCGGTCCCTAGGAGCTGCCATCTTTTTTTCAAAATTTCTGGGCTTCTTCCTGCACATGCGCGGAAGCAAAATCTTGTGAGGCGACGTGCACGCGCAAAATTTTGGTGATTTTTTTGCTTCTGCGCATGCACGGAAGCAAAAAATCACCAAAATCACATGCGCATCCCCTCACAAGATTTCAGTGCGATTTCAGTGCATTTAGCAAAATTACGCGAGGGGGTGTGCGTGCATAGCAAGCGAGCGCACGAAATGTGGTGATGCGTGTGCAGCACACCGGTAGCAAGGTAGGAGAGCAACCCAGCCCTGCTCTGTACGGATGTCCCATCAGGCTATCACATACTTACATTAGTATAAATCAAAGTGGAGCAGAAATATGCTACTGGTTTGCCATTTAGGCTTTTACACCTGGGTCCAAATTGTGAGTATTCTATTTCCAGAAAGAGAAGGAGAGAGGGAAGGAGGGAGGGAAGGAGGGATGCACCCACTTCAAATAGTTGGATCAGAAAGTGGGGATTTTGGTCTTGACTTGTTTAGACTTTGGGTCTAGACAAGTGGGTTAAGAGAGACCTAAACGCTGATATGACCATAAAACCAACAGAAGATGTTTATTCCTGCTTTACAGTAAAGAATTGAAGGTTCAAGAAGTTGTTTTGACTGGCACAACTGAACAGTTTTCACATCAACACAAAAAAATTAAATATGCTTTTAAATTGCAACAATATAATGTATGGCAGCAGAAAGAATTGTGTTTTGCTAATAACACAAAAGAACTGGGAGTGGAAAGCTCTTGACAATCTATTTAACCATTACTGGAGAGCTACAGCTCCATGTTCTCTTACCCTGGTTTATCACATAAAAATAAATTGGACTGAGTCCTGAGTTCAAATTTGTGCTCGGTTAAGAAGCTAATAACATGACATTGAGTAAATCATAATCTCTTTGTCTGTAGTGATCTTCCCAGCAAGGCACAAAGCAATTGATTGCCAAATGTTCAAAGAAACTAGTTGAGATGTTGCATCACAGCCAGGTATTATTTATGCTTTTTGAAAGGAGGAGAACTCTAAAGAGCCAGAAGGAGATTATCATATCCCTCAGGGAGCTCCTTTGCTTAAAATAAAACTAAACCTAATGGAAGGATTACATACTCAAACATGGAACATTACATGAACCAATAATTACCTCCTATTATTTCTCTGCATTCACCAAACAGCTATTTAGATAAACAAATGAGCAAAGAAAAAGAGAAACCACCACTGAAAGTTGTTTTATCTAATTTAATCCGTGCTTCTTTGATAAATCAGTAATAGGATCATTTGGCATCAGAAAGAACACAAAATGCCTGCACAAAACCTTTTGTGAATGAAGTTTCAGTACCAGTCCATGATTAGACCATTCATTGCAGGGGCGGGTTGCTCACTTACCTCGCTGCCGGAGCCATGCGCGCGCATCTCCACGCTTTGGGGGGGGGCACTCGCATGCGCAGAGGCAAAATCTCACCGAAATCTCACGCATGCGCGCGTACCCTCGCAAGATTTTGGCGCGATTTTGCTTCCGCGCATGCGCAGAAGCAAAATCGCCCCAAAATCACCGAAAATCACGGGGAAAAAATGGTGACGTGCCGGGTGGACCGGCAGAGAGGGCTCTGGAGCGGTTGCGAAATCTGCTGCTCCCTACCGGAGCTGCATACTGGGCAGCTCCGGCAGAACCCACCTCTGATTCATTGGTGATATCTTGATTCTTGATTGCAAAGTGATGGCTCCTGAAACTGCTTAATCATTCATCATGTTATTACCATAGAATTTGACTCTCTCTTTTTTTTTACTATATGGTCTTCAGAAAACGTGTGGGCAGTTATTCAAAGAAAGTTAATTGTGCTTAAGTCTCTTTGTAAACAGTGAGACTATCCTGTCAGCATAAACCCCACAGGCAGCAGTGTGTCTGCAGACACCAGTCTTGGTATTCACCAAGTTTTCTCACCACTGGGATTTTTAAAGAAAGCATATATTCTTTTAATTAAAAAGGGGGGAATTGGGATGCTACAGTCCAAAGTATCACCTCCAGCTACATCTTAATTTCCAAAGGTACTTCTACAATATATGAGCTTCACAAATCTTAGGGAATAAAAATTGTGGTCATTTGAATGCTTTATTTGGCAGTGTGCCCTTCTGACCAAAAAGAAGAAGAAGAAATAAGCAGATTGGATACAGTATTATGGGGAGCCTGTGCTTCTCCAAAGTATCTGAGGGCAGGACAAGAAGTAACATATGGAAGATCATTAAAAGGAAATCCAACTTAGAATTAAAGAGAAATTTACTGAGAGTGAGAACAATTAACTGGATTTACTTGCCTCCAGATGTTGTGGGTACTCCATCACTGGCGGTTTTCAGTGGAAATTGGACAACCATTTGTCTGGAATGGTATAGGGTCCCTGCTCAAGCAGAAGGTTGGGCTAGAAGACCTTCAAGGTCCTCTCAAACCCTGTTATTCTATGAGATAAAAAAGGTAGGAATAGGCAAACAATATCCCCAATTTTGCCTTCTGGTTTTGTGACCACATCCATCAAGGCAACAAGTAAATAGGTCAGTCTTTTTATGGCAGCCATTTTGTCTTCTATTTCAGAATGCTTACAAAGAAATTATAAAGTAATTTGAAAGCAGTTACTTGTGAAAACAGGACAGAGTAAATAATTCAGGCTGAAACTCAAAAAGATATTCTATAATTTTAAGAGGTATTCTTGAAATTATATTTCAGGCCTTTATCTCTTCAATAACAATCTATCTGTAGAAGATACAAGGGGATTCATAACCTGGGTAAGGAAAGGAAAGGACTGGGATGTCTATCTGGGATTACCTCCATAGAAATTCTCTGAGGTTCTTACTCATCACTTTAGTAGAAAGTATTAAAGTACTACAAGAAAATGTACTAAGGAAATACAGTGCTGTGTTTTTTTCACTCAAAAGCTGAATTCTACCAACAGTACATGGCAATCTCTGTAAGTGTCCATCAAAAGAAAAAATTAATATTAATGCCAAATAAAATACATCAGTGGAAATCACTCTGGTGTGACAAGCTCAATTTCTATCCTAAAGTATTCTTCAGTTCAACATATTAAAATTGGGCTGACCTTACTAACCTTATCTATGAGATCTGCCAGGTTGGATGAATAATAAAAAAGCATTAGGGTCAGCCAGATTTTAGGGGTCATCAGCCCAGTATGGCTAGCAGCTTTTAAGGGAAGCATCAATTTCTATCTGTAACATGTTGACTCATTAGGGTCCTTCATGATTCCGGGACTATTCTTAAGTCTCTATCTTCCTGAGCAGTTTGCTTACCCATATAGAACACTACACATTTCAGCAAGTTATAAAAGTTACAAAAGAAACCTTGGGACAGGAAGATAATTCCCTATTCTAGATCTTAGCAAGGAATAGAATAAGCAAAGCACAAACTATTTACTTTTAAGAAGTCAGCTAAGAATTTACAGAACAGCTTCAGAGAAGTACTTCATAGAAATAATAAATCAGAATGATTTGTTATTTCTCTGAATTCCTGTTTCCTTTTTCGGATATTATGTATTTGTGACGGGTGTGCTGTATTGTAAACCCAAGATTTACCTGTGATCCAAGAACCTTTTCATGGAAGGATCCACTGGTCTGGTTAACTACTTCTCTGATCATTAGTAAACCATGTTTACTATCTTAAATATATTAGGGTCATACTGCTCTTGATGCTATATAGCTTTTAGGTAGTTTTTCAGCTATTTCATAGTCTCTTTCTTTGAATAAAATATTCTCAGAGATTTATTATGGCTGGTGGCACAGTCAGATGTTTAGATGGGATCTGGCATTTTTGTTTACTTATCAGGTCCATCCCAGGGCCCTGAGATAAGCAGACATTCTTGTTTAATAATATTAAAGGTATCATCACAGAAAGTAAACTGGTCCAAGTAAAGCTACCTTTTGTACTTGATTTGTGGTGATTTTGTTAATGCCAATTATGGTCACATGGTGCTCCAGATGTTTTGGGCATGCACTTGAGGTGCCTATTGCTATTGGTACTTAGCTTTTTTCTTTTGCCACAGTCATTCTATTTGCAGGTTTTTATATTTTGTTACTTTCTCTAGTTCTTTCCCTTGTATTCTGCTGTCTCCAGGCATTGAAATATTCACTATCCAAATTATTATTATTATTATTATTATTATTATTTATTCACAAAAAATGTAATACACAGCAAACGAGATTTATATGCTGGATTTCGTATCACTATATCACAAGTCGAACACTTCCCAATAATAATAATAATTATTATTATTATTATTATTGTTGTTGTTGTTGTTGTTGTTACTATCATCATCATCATCATCATCATCATCATCATCATCATCATCATCATCATCATCATCATTATTATTATTATTATTATTATTATTATTATTATTATTATTATTATTATTATTATTCACTTCAAAACCATGTTAATTTTTCTAGCCAATGGAATGAGAAGTGGTTCAAAGTAATCTAACTTTTCCCCCCATAATAGGATCTATGTCTCATAAAAACATAACTAATTTAATTAGCCTCTGAGTTATAGGCTCAGTCCAACAATTGTTAAGCATGTTCAAGGTTTGTGTAAAGATAAATAGAACTTTAATTCTATTTAAGTCTTACATAATAGTGTGTAAGTCTTTTGTGGTGATATTTACTTTGTTAAAACCATATATTTATTTTACTTACTACTGAAATTGTGTGTGTGTGTATGTGCATATGTATGTTAAAATATCTAGGATCTTCTTTAAGTAAAATATATTTTTTCATTGCAAACCATAATTTATGGTTCTTCAGAATTGTTATGCCATATAAGCCAAAGTAATAAATGTATTGATTTTTTTACTAAAATTACCTATGATTAAATTGATACTTATACTCTGATAAATGTACAATCTCCTGCCTTTCTTGATCTCAAAAGACACTGTTGTTGTTACTATTGTTTTCACCTCTGTTTTAAAATATTGAATTTATATGTGTCTATGCACATATATCTTAATCTGATTATCACTCGACTTTTTGCTTAAGAAAGTTCAAGCCAAAGTCAATTTTTAATTTAATTCATGGAAAATCTTCTTTGATGTGAATAGCTTCCCTCTTTGATGTGAATAATGTATATGGTATTAAAATCTGTTAGAAAAATGAGAATCAGCCTTCATTAGATTCTACTGGGAGTTTCAAGAGTTGAAGAAAGCATGGTTTGAAGTGGAAGCAATTCAAGCTGACCCAATTCATGTTCTGATAAAAAAACAAACAAGCTAAAAGATCTATGCAAAGTCTTCAATGGGGAAATATACTGTATTGTATTACATAATGTGCTATACTGCTATTTGTGTTTTAAATTCTGTACTTTTTAACTCAGTGGGTGCGTTGTGTAAGCCACTAAGTTTCAATTTGAATCAGTTTCAGTCTAAGTTATAAATAAGCCCTAAAATCAATAAATTGAAATATACATAAGCATCTATCTATCATCTATCTGTCTGTCTGTCTGTCTGTCTGACTGTCTATCTATCTATCTCTATGTATCTACAGTACATCTATCTATCTCTATTTCTTCTATCGATCGATCTACCTACCTACCTACCTACCTACCTACCTATAAATATTCATACACATAAAAAAATGTATGGTAATATAATAATGGAATAATGCAATATTCCATTAATGTAATATCTGGATGATGATGCCTGAACATTTGTACATAAACAGAGCAATGTTTGACAAAATTGCTTAAAAATCTAATTTGTCCCATTGCGAAATAAATAAAGAATGACATACAATTCACTCTGAGCTGAGCGGATCATAATAAAAGAGTCTGCCACATAAGCAGTATTTGTAAACTTTCCATCCCTCTATTCTTAACAGCAGTAAGGATTTGAGTTAACACCTTCAAATGTTATCCTAGTATCATTCACTGTCAAATAATTGAAACTCAGCTCCAATAATGAAGAATCTGGCACAAAAGTATACCATTCTATCAGTAAAACAGGACCAAACTTAAGTCTTATAGCTGGCCATATTAAAGAAGTTAAATGCTGAAAAAGTAAACAAAGCTCAAAGCACGGTTTAGCCTTGTGTCACTAAAAGAGTTCTGAAGGTGGAGCATTTAGTGAACTGATGAAAGTCATTAGTCAGTTATTCAAGTCCATGTCATAACAATAAATCCTGTTTCAGTATTTGCTATGTGTGGAAGGGAAGTTGAAATGTTCTATATTGTCTGAAACACCTTACTCAGGACTAGTCTTATTTTGCATCATTACTTTTTCTCCCTAGCAAATAAATATTAAATGTCCACCAAAAAATGTCCAGTGCTAAGTTGAGGATTGTTGATATATAAATGAAAAAAAACACCAATTGCCTTGTTGTTTATGTGCTCCTGAAAGGAGTAAAATATCATCAAAGAAGAAGAAAAACAGAAGAGCTAAGATGTGTATTACTTGAGTGATAGATGTGAGTGGGAAAATATCTCTGCTGTGCCTACATTTATTCAATTTTATAAGGTAGTGCCAATAATCCATACTCACTTCTTCTTGCTTCTCAAAAGCTTCCAGAAAAGGTTTTCCTAGCAAGCATTTCAGTGGAAGAAACCATTCTTTCCCCACATTCTTTTTGAGAAAAAAAAAGCTTGTCTATGTTTGATTGATATTGTATAGGGGCAAATGCCATTCTGTTTTCCATTTGTACTATTTGATTATATTCCCCCACATCTTGAGGTAAAAGTAAGATCAGAAGTTGTCAGGCAAAAGTCAAGATTCAATATATTATCCATATTACTATAAATGGCTTTGGTATGAAGAGGGAAGGGGGAAAAAATCTTCCCTACTATATTTTCCAATCATTCATATCCATTATTTGTAAGAGATAAAGGACTGAATCTAATTTTCCAATAAAAATTAGCAGAAATACTTTGAAATGAACTTTAACTTCTAGGTTTGAGCTGCAGGTAATTAATAGTTACATCAATGAACTGAAGCAAAGAGGACCCCTAATTTGTGTAATAGTGAGTGTAAAAAACATCCATTCCTGGGACAATATCAAAAACTAAAAAGTGGAAACAAGCAGACATCCAGAAGAGACAGCTCTGCAAAATGGAGCTGGCAAACCATGGAAAAGACCAAAGAACCTCTCCAGATAAGGATGGGAGATTGCCCACATATGCATCCTTCACCCTATGGAATACCCTTCCCCTTAAAGCAAGCCTCTACCCTCCTGGCTTTCCAATAAGCACTGCAGGCTTGCCTTTTCCTCCATGTGCTAATTTAGGATGAGGTAACTGAATGTCAGAAGCTTAACTTGGTGCCACATGCTTATTTTTAATATTTATGGTTTTAATAGTTTTAATATAGTTTTTATGTTTTATTATTGGTATCGTTTTAATTTTTGACTGGGAGCCGCCAAGACTTTGGTATAAGATAAGTGGCTATATAAATGTTTTAAATGAATAAATAAAATCATATGTATACATATTGTCAAGCCTGGAGCCATCTTTGGAAAGTCTTCGGGGTTTCCATAGCAAGGTTCGCTTGAGCTGTGAGAAAGGGAGGGAGGAGTAGATATAGCAAAGGGGGATATGTAGCCAAAATAACATTCTTTCTCCTGGGAACCAAGGACGCTCTCACCAGCGCCTGGTGGGGTGTGGATGGGAGGCATCCGGGCTGGGGAGAGAAACCTGATTGGGGCATGTGATGGTTATGTGTAATGTGGGGAAGAACTTTGGATTTGAACTGGGTGGGGAAAACCCGGGGGATTTCAGATTTGGGTTTTCACCAGCTGTGCCAATATGACATGCCTAATAAATCTATACTTTGAGGAACCTTTTCTTGGAGTCGTGATTTCCTATGGGCTATTACTTGGAACCCTGACACATATATACACACCCACATACATACAAACATTGGCCATGTCATCTGCTAAAATGGTCTTTGCTCTTTACTTGCTCTTTACTATCTCTGTTGCCTGTAGAAATTTTTTTTTATTCTTATTGGTGTCCCTTTTGAACCTACAGAAAACAGCTTAGGTTCACATTGCCATGGAAGAAATAGAAGAAAGACATGCTGGGAAAAAAACATTAGTAAAGAACAAATATGACTCTGTCTCCAAATATGACGCTGCTTTCCCTGTTCACCAAGCACCTGGTATATTAACCTTTTGCATATGCAGAAATAGGAAATGAATAATTGAACAGCTCTTCCATAGCATAATGTTCCCCAAGCCATGTTTGTATCATCTAGGCACATACAGCTTACTTCACAGAGCCCCATTGGTGATACCACCTAATTGCTGGGTATGTGTGGTAATGAAAAAGGGCAAACGTAGTAGATACCCACTTTGCTTAATGTTCCTGTTCTTTGGCATAATGTAATACCCCAATTTAGTACTGTGGTTTTTACAACAAAACAACAAAACAATCAGATTGTTCTCTCATATTTATTTAAATCCAATGATTTATTATTTGCTAACACAGCCAAAATGACATCTATATGCATGGACATCATCAGGTATAGTACACAGAAATCAAATTGACTATATTATTGATAAAAGTAAATAGAAGAGGTCAGTGATAACACAAAGATATGTCCCAAGGCTAATCCTGAATTGCTCATGTGCAAGTTCCAAGCTAACCTACAGTAGAAGAACAAAACCAAACAGTTTTCATGATATGTTGACCATATATCCACCATTTTTGAGAACATCAAGAATCACTTTAAAGTGATTTATATGAAATCAAATAAATTTTAAAGTGAAAAGAGACCGTTAAAGATTAAGAAAAAGAAAAAAGCAAACTGGATAGTGGGGGGGGGGGGAGGAAATGGTGAAATTGATCAAGAATACAAGCCAAAGATAAAACTCTTTCATCTTTGAGATAAAGCTTTAAGAGCCGAGGTGGCGCAGTGATTAGAGTGCAGCACTGCAGGCTACTTCAAATCTGTTCAAATCTCACCGGCTCAAGGTTGACTCAGCCTTCCATCCTTCCGAGGTGGGTAAAATGAGCACCCAGATTGTTGGGGGGCAATATGCTGAACTCTGTAAACTGCTTAGAGAGGGCTGTAAAGCACTATGAAGCGGTATATAAGTCTAAGTGCTATTGCTATTGCTAACTCCCAGGAAGGGACTTAACGAAGAATTTTAGAGAGCTGTTCGGAGGTACAAGAAGCAATATTAGAAACATCTGTAAAACTTGAAAACAGACATGGAAAACAAGGAATGTTTTCCAAAGATCTCTATACTCAAAAGAGCTTCAAACCTTGAATTGGCATGCTAAAGGATGCTACTGGACAGATAGTAACTGATTCAAAAAAGATATAAGATGAAATATATGTATTTCAACAGTAGAAATGTCAGTATTTAAAATACCTTAGACCAGTGTTTCCCAACCTTGGCAACTTGAAGATGTCTGGACTTCAACTCCCAGAATTCCCCAGCCAGCATTCGCTGTCTGGGGAATTCTGGGAGTTGAAGTCCAGACATCTTCAAGTTGCCAAGGTTGAGAAACACTGCCTTAGACTATACCTCCTATTTACAAGAACATCTGGTATAGAAGATGCAGTTACATCAGTGTTCCAGTCATTACCAAGTGAAAGGTTGGCTACAGGAATTGATGGAATATCTAAAAATATAACAAGCAGTATAAGAGGAATTTCTAACCAGGCAATGCAAGCAAATCTGGAGAACAGCAGTGGCTAACAGTCTGGAAGAGACCAATCTATTGCATAGTATACATATCATTCCCAAAGAAAGGAGACTTAACAGTGTGCAAACTGTTATCTTTAAATTTCACATCTTAGCAAAATAATGCTTAGGATTATCCAACATAGATTAGAGCTCTATATGGAAAGAGGGTTACCAGATGCTCATGCTGGCTTTAGAAAAGACC
Organism: Diadophis punctatus similis; assembly: GCA_023053685.1. Taxonomy (NCBI): domain Eukaryota; kingdom Metazoa; phylum Chordata; class Lepidosauria; order Squamata; family Dipsadidae; genus Diadophis; species Diadophis punctatus. The sequence continues at coordinate 39,585,646 of JALIGW010000005.1, read as the reverse complement.
AAGGAACAAGAGACATTATTGCTGACACATGCTGGATAATTGAAAAAACTAAAAATATCATAAAGAACCCGGTATGTACTTTTTTGACTATAGAAATGCCCTGTGTCAATACCAATTTGAAGCTGTGAAAATTGTTTAGGAAAATGGAAATCCTAATTAAAACCTCTAATTGTCTTTATGAAAAACCTGTATACAGATCAGGTCAGAGTATGAATGGAAACAAACTGGCTGCAGGTTGGCAAAGTTTTAAGACAAAGCTATATACCCTTCCCATATTTATTCCACCTATATGGAGAACATATATTGAGGAAATATGGACTGGAAGAAGATGAGATTGGAAGAAGAAACAACATTAATCTATACTATACTCATGACACTACTTTGATAGTTGAAAAGGCAAATTACCTGCAAATTCTTATAACAGAACTCAAGAAACACAGTGAAAAAATGGGACTGGATTTAAAGATAAAAATATCAAACTATTAACAATAGGTACAACAGTTACTGTAGTCTTGGAAATGATAATATAAATACTGAAGTGGGGAATAGCCTCTGCTTTTAGGATTGACTATCAACAGTAAAAAAAACCAGCAGTTTAATTAATTTAATTTATTAAATTTATATGCCGTCCAACTCCCAAAGGACTCTGGGCGGCTTAACAACAGAATAAACATTTAAAACATCTTAAACTTTAAAACAATTTCAAACCCATACATGTCATTTCATGGCCGGATCTCGTCGATTACAGCCGCGAGATCAACGGCCCCAAGCCTGTCGGAAAAGCCAGGTCTTTACTGCTTTTCGGAAGGCCAATAGGGTGGGGGCAGTCTGGACCTCCAGAGGTAACTAGTTCCAGAGAGCTGGGGCAGCCACAGAGAAGGCCCTCCCCCGCGGGCCCACCAGCCGGCACTGTTTAGCTAACGGGACCTGGAGGAGACCAACTCTGTGGGATCTCACCGGTCTCTGGGAGCTGTGTGGCTACTGTGGCAGTAGAAATACAGTTAAGAAATACACCACATATTAGGATTCGGTAGAATAGCATTGAATATCTTGGAAAAAATATTGAGATACTAGGACATGTCTGTATCTGCAAATACAAGATTCATTGAAGCAATGGTTTTTCCTTTGATACTCAATTAAAATAAAAGTTGGACTTTGAAGAAGGTGGATAGAAAGAGAACATCCATTTGATGGCATATAATCAATAAATATTCACCTAACTGTAGTTGATGTTACTGCCTGCAATACAGCAAAAGGTTCAAGGACAATCAAGAAAAGTTTTATTATTTAGGTAGAATGAGGCATGAATTTCAGATCACAGATCTGTAGTGGGAATGCAAAAATGGCAGCTTTCGAGCTGTTATTTCTGAACTCCAAGCCTATTCTCATCTCAGAACAATATTGGCCCCCAAATTAGTTCTCTGTCTCATATGTAAAAAAGGTTATACCACCACCCTCATAAGTGAAATTATTTACATTGATAAATATTTAACTTTAGTTAAAAAGAGTATTTTATTATAAAAATATGCATAAAAGTTTGGTCCTTACATATAGAGTAATATATTTTGTCACATTATTATAGTTTATTTCTGTATATTTCTAGGGATTTTTCTCTCTTTTATTATAGTTTATCTTATCAATAATGTAAGGAAACTTAAAACTTAGCTTTTTCTGAGTTCTCATTTTTCCTTATTCTTAATACTATTGTATTTCATATATGGTTATCTTTATATTATATTATCATTCTCTGCACTATTTCTATATTTATAGTTTTAATCAATTTGATTCATTATAATAACTTCCATTTTCAAGTCAGCGCAAAACCTTTAATCTCACTCTGTTTTCTTAGATTCTCATTAACATCTTTATCTTGTCAAGGTTGAGATCTTTCCCTTTGACATTATTGTTCCTCCTCCCTCAACTCTGAGGTAAATAATTTCACTTCCCTGGTGTTATAATCTTTATTATTTTTGTCTCTCTTCCTTCTCTCCTTCCCTTCTCAGAGTCACTTCCTTGCTATTCTCAGCATCTTCTTCCAACTGTAATATTCTCAATGGGGCAGCTGTTGCCTTGCTTCACTTGTTGAAATGACGCCATTGCCCAAGCTTCTTAAGACCTTGCTCCCACTGAATTTTCCTCTGCTCCAGAGCCTCCCTACATCCATCCAATTTGCACACTTTTCACTTGTTTCAGCGAAGGCTTTGCCAGCTCTTTCTTTGCCATGACACCTTCTCATCTCACTACTTTCTCTTATGGATGTTCCCTGAGGATTCAGACGCTGAAACGCTGATCTTTTTTGTTTCTTGCTTCCTTTTATCCTCTTGGTTTTCCTTCTCTTCCTGTCCAACTACAATCAGAAAGTCATTCTGACACTGCGATTAACAATAAGTCCTCCTTATTCCAATAGACATAGTTTATAAGAAGATAAGATTTATAATGTATAAATATAGATATAATATATAATCGAGTGTATAAAGATTAATAGCTAATAGGCTGTTAAAGAAGCATGATTTCACTGTTATGGTTTGTATTAGTCGGCATTAATGTTTGTAGTTGATTGCGTATGATATTTGCTTACTGTAATGTTCTCTACAGTTTTTGTATTTGTTTTTTTTCTGTTGTGTTTATTTTTGTTGTTGTGTGTATTTAATTGTTATGTTTTTAAAGGAAAATTCAATAAATATTATTTTTTAAAAAAACAATAAGTCCTCCTATGTTATTTTTTAAACACTTTCAGTTCCATGTCTCACCTTCTACAACAGTGGTTTCCAACCTTTTTGTGATCGAGTACCACTTGGAGGTCTTGTACAGTCGCCACGTACCACCTGGTTCCAGAGAAACTAAATTCGATCAGATATCACTTTAAAACTGGATTCTCGGGCCGCTGGGACCAGGTGGGTGGCGTGTGGCAACAGTTGTGTTAGGCAGTAAACATTTTTGTGAAGTAAAAAATAACTAACTAAAAATCGTTCATGACCCCGAAAGTGTTCGCGTACCACCTGGAAGGCCTTCGCGTACCACTAGTGGTACACGTACCACAGGTTGGGAACCACTGTTCTACAAAGATACTGTAAGTCTTTCATGAGCCACTATACTTACCATTCTGGTGAAAGATGACTGGCCATTGAGATTCAGTAAAGAAAAAGATGCTTGGTTCATCTCATGAAATAAAATGTCTTGAGTTGACCCATATAAAATAGCTATCAAACAAAACAACAGGTTTCTAAATGTGGCTTAGATATTCATATCACATTAAAACTCTTCAAATTATGATCGCACAAGCTCACATTAAAAATTAATTAGGTTGCCTGTGGTACCATGTGGAAACTTGCATTCACAAGGCTTTCAAAACATGTAGTAGTCTAATTGCTCTAACCAGAATCATAGTCCAATACTGTTGAGGGGACCAGATCAGAATAGTCTGTCTAAGGAACTTTTGGTGCTATGCCACCTTTTCAAGGCTACTTCCTCAAGTACAGAAAGCAAAGTACATATTAATTGGTATAAATGCGGTAATATCTTATTTCTCAATAAAGGACACTTTTATAATGAAGGACATCCAGTAAATGAGGAATGTATACATTTAAATGGCAGATTTTCTTCTACAATCCTCAACAAATGAACCATTATTAGATAAATCAAGAAAGGCTATGATCTCTTTTTACTTTCTTTTTTCTTTTTTGTTGCACTCTCGCTTAAAAAAAAAAAGAAGATAGACTATTTAAAGATAGCAGCTACCCAGAGATTTAGAGCAGTGTTTCCCAACCTTGGCAACTTGAAGATATCTGGACTTCAACTCCCAGAATTCCCCAGCCAGCATTCGCTGGCTGGGGAATTCTGGGAGTTGAAGTCCAGATATCTTCAAGTTGCCAAGGTTGGGAAACACTGATTTAGAGAGTCCAAATTATTTGCTGCAGCCTAGCTTTTCTTCCTTAGCAAGCTCTTAAGATTTTACTGCTGAAAATCAAAAGCAAATATCTAAATTATGAAGGAATTATTTTACACCTTTTTAATTGAAAGGGAAACTAAAATGGCTATGTTGAAATTAACTTCAAGCATGTTAAGATTGTTTAATTTGCCTATTAATATACATATTGAGAGGGAGTTTGGTGTAGTGGTTCAGGCATCAGCAGGAGATGGTGAGTTCTTGTCCTGTTTTAGGAATAAAGCCAGCTGGGTGACCTTGGGCTAGGAAATTTCTCAGCCTTTCCAAACCTATCACATCTAGTGATGTCTCCATATCATTGCCATGGCCCTCATGGCCTTGGAAGGTCTTTGTAATTTGCTTTGACGAAAATGTAACAGACAGGTAGTCCTCAACTTACGACCACAATTGAGCCCAAAATCTATGTTGCTAAGTGAGAAATTTAAGTGAGTTTTGCCCCATTTTATGACTTTTCTTGCCACTCTTGTTAAGTGAATCATTGCAGTTGTTAAATGAGTAACACGGTTGTTTCCCCGTTGACTTTGCTTGTCAGAAGTTTGCAAAAGGTGATCACATGACCCAAGGACATTGCAAACCATCATAAATGTGAGTCAGTTGTCAAGCATCCGAATGTAAATCATGTGACCATGGGGATGTTGCAATGGTTATAAGTGTGAAAAATGGTCCTAAGTCACTTTTTCCAGTGTCATTGTAACTTCAAACGGTCATTAAGTGAACTGTTGTAAGTCAAGGACTACCTGTAGTTTGTGGCTTGAGCTTTTGAACATAACTGAAATTAACAAAACTATCTTTCTTCAGAGTATGACAACTGACATCTATGAGACTATTATTGAATATTGGCATTCCATTGACTGGGATAACAAATAGCTGGCTTCAGGCGTCTCTGGGAACTATTTGTGCAACTCCATGTCCAATTCTTGGATACTATCTGGACAAGCATCTGCCTGCATCAGGGGTGGGTTCCTCCCGGTTTGGACTGGATCACTTTCCCGTGCACGCCACCATCTTTTTCCCCTTCCCCGGCTTGAAAAAGAGCCCTCCCGCCCAAGGGTGAATGCTGACCTTTATTTCTTCACCCGATGCACAGCTGATTAGCTCCTCAGCTGTGTTTCGGGTTAATTCTTGCTTCTGAGCATGCGCAGAAGTGAAATTGCACGAAGGAACGTGCGCTCACAAAACGTTGTGATGCAAACCGGTGGCGAAGGTAAGTGGAACCCACCCCTGGCCTGCATGGTGTTATTTCCCAACACAGTGTAGAACAATATAGAGCAGGAGTGTCAAATTCACAGCCTGCAGGCCGGATGCATCATGCGCTGGCCACGCCGACGTCCGGTTTAGCGAAGGGGGGGGAGTCATGATACGTCACGTGACGACTCGAGTTTGACACCCCTGGTATAGAGTATTCATAGTCTTTGGAATGTCTTCAGAAATTTATGGGTTAGTGAAGTTCAGTATTTTAATCTATTAAATTTGATATAAAAGGATAGAATTCTATCATTGTTTTATCTGATACATAGAATAAAACTGAGTTGAATATTAAAAGTGCTCAACTCAAACTCCAATAAATTCATTAGTTTTATTCATGATTGCAGGTAGAGAAGATTACACAGATTCATTTATTTTAGAGAGTTTGAGAATTTCTAACAAAGGTCCTTTCCAGCCTCTTCATAGTAGGGTCACTGCTGCCAAGGGGCAAAAAAGCAGGAATCCAATGGAGACATCCAGTCTCTCTCTATCTTTTAACATTGGTGAATGCTGTAGGAAAGCTGAATAACAACATACTTAACAGATAAAAATGTTACTGTGCTATCACTATCATCTTTCCATTAAACATAGTCAGGACTAATAATTTCACCAGCTGTTCCAAGGCAGTCGCTTCTCTCTTTGACAGATTCAGCTTCAGTCCAGATGCACCCTGATGCGTGATTCCTGACCTGCTGCCACGGGGCACTGCCATTACCTTCCCCTCTTGGTACAGCCACAAGATGGCGTCAGAACACTTTGAGTCTCCGCAAGCAGAAGGGGTGGCAGTTGCTGCCTTTTTTTCTGAGCCAATCACCGCCCCGTAGTCATTCCTATAACAAGAAACTGGGTGTTACTGAACTCTCCTCAACAAATGCCCAACAGCACTATATGGTAAACTTTGATACAACCAATTACTTCAGACAAGAAGCCTGACAGAAGATATCAATATCTGTTTGGCAGCTTTTCAGAAGATAGTCATCAGGTTATCAACTGCAAGTACTTTATGATTTTAATAGTGCTGTGTTAAAATATGTCTTGCACATTTTTTTTTCATTTTCTATGAAAAAGGCTTCTGGTTTTTCACCTGGGGAATTTCTTCTGAATTTATCTTAATGGTGTTTTTGAGTTTCTTTTGGAAATGGTGGAAGTTGTCATTGCTGGTTTTGTTTTCTGTTCCATGCCTGTCACTTGGGCCTCTTCGATTGCCATACTTCTCACCTTGAATGAGCCCATTGGAGCTACTTGCTGATGAGTTCTTCTGTTGGGATTCTGAACCATGACATGCCTCAGTTCATTTGAGTTCCAAGTTGTTCTAAATGGTCTAGACTCTAGACTACTAAATGTTAGCAAAGATTTAGAGAATACTCTATTTTTTCCTTCTCCTCAAGTGGATATCTGCAGCAAATATCAAGTAGCACTTATGTAAAAAGCTATGTTTGTGGTTTCCCATCTGTTACTATTCAAGTATGGTAGGACTGCATCCTTGCCTGGGAATTTTAGAAGCTGAAGTTCCAATTTTAGAAGCTGAAGTCCCCTGTGGCTAGGGTGGGCTTTTGCACAGGTTCGCCTGGTGCACCAATTGCGACCATACTTGGAGAAGGAGGCTCTACTCACGGTCACTCATGCCCTTGTCACCTCCCGATTGGACTACTGTAATGCACTCTACATGGGGCTACCCTTGAAGAGTATTCGGAGACTTCAACTGGTGCAAAACGTGGCTGCGCGTGCTGTGGTGGGTGATTCAAGATACACCCACATAACACCCATACTCCGCCAGTTGCATTGGCTGCCCATTGGTCTCCGGGTACAATTCAAGGTGTTGATCATCATCTTTAAAGCCCTACATGGCTTAGGTCCATGTTACCTCCAGGACCACATTCTACCTCATACTTCCCTTCGACCGGTCAGGTCCCACAGAGTGGGTCTCCTCCAGGTCCCATCAGCCAAACAATGCCGACTGGCGGGGCCTAGGGGGAAGGCCTTCTCTGTAGGGGCCCCTGCTCTCTGGAACCAACTTCCTCCAGAGATCTGAATCATCCCCACCTTGCTGGCCTTCTGAAAAGCCATTAAGACATGGCTCTTCCTGCAGGGAGGGTTTTGAGACAATTTTACATCTGAGGTCTCCCCCATGTATGCACGGTGTTGTATGTCTTTCTTTTAACTTTTTTAAAAATTGTTTTTAATGATTTTATTGTTTGGTGTGCTTTAAAATGCTGTACGCCGCCCTGAGTCCTTAGGGAGTAGGGCAGCATAGAAGAATTCCCAAATAAATAAATAAATAAATAAATAATGCATCTTAAGATGGCAAGGACTATTAAACTTCCCACTTTCAGGCAAATTAAGGACTTCTGTGGAAGATGTTTGGGTAGAGCATAAGAAAAGGCCTGGGATGGATCTGGAGACAAAGGGAGCAGGATTTTTTCCCCCAGGAAACTATGATGTTTCATCTACATCTTTGGAATCAATTCTACATGAAGAATTGACATAAAACTAGGTAGGCTGGGTTCCCTGTCCTGGAGGCTTTATTTCACTGACATCACCCAAATAAAGAGAACATTAACCATCTATTTATATAAGATACTAAAGAGGATGGTTATTATGCTCAGTAAATGTATCACTTTCCAAATTACCCAAACAAAGCACAGCTGAATAGTGGCTCAAACCATGCTTGGCATTGCATGTTACTGTGCTTGTAAATAATGGCACACCAAAGCAAGAGGCTGGAATTACATCCCTCCAGACAGCTATTTGGTATAAGAGAGAATAAGGCACACAAGCTATAATGCCAAACATTAAAAGCATTTAAATTGTTCAAAACTAGCATTAGAATAGTGCATAAACACTGCTCTCAGGCTCGCAATAGGACTCTGGAGTCCAAATAAGAATTGAAGCAAGAAAAAAGACCCAAACATTGTAATGTTTTATTTGAGAGATGGAATAGTCCTCCAGTACTATATTAAAAGTTATGAGAAGACATGTGCCTTTGTATTTTTGTTCTTTGCCAACCTGTTTCTATGAGAACTGATCATGCCATTTTCCTGGTAAAGCCAATGAAATATCCATAAAGCTATGTACTTTTAAAATGCTTATTGGTTAGATGGTCATAAATAAAACTCTGTCCTCTTTGAATTAAAAGTGGGCCATTATTAAAAGGAGTGGGGAGGGAGAGAGGGAGAAGGCGGAGGACAGGAGGGGAGGGGAGGGGAGGGGAGGGGAAGAGAGGAGAGGAGGTGTGCAATTAACGCAAAATATTACAACCTGCTTGTATAGAAAAAACTTAGGAAAAACAGCAGAATATAAAATTGGGTGGAAGGAACTAAATAAATTGTATCTCACATTCTAAAAATAAAAAGTCACAAGGAAGAGATTATAAAATATAAAAATGAAAATAAATTAGGTGGTTCTCAATTATCAATTTATTATCTGCTGGATTCTCTTTCATGTGCTTGGTACTTTATATAATCTTCTGTAGGAAGATGTACTGTATATATCCAGTGTTTAACAGAAACATTGTTTTGGTTAGTTGCACAGAAAAATAAATTGCTTGTCTGTGTTGACCAGACTGCACAATCAATGTTAACTTCTTAAACTTGCACAAAATCAACCCCCTCCCTTAAAAAATAAAATCATGGTTTAGTTTTTAAAATGCTCAGATGTTGCATTTGTAATTTTGCTTTGGGACGGTATTTTTTTAAGAAACAAACGAAGACCAGCTTCTGCAGAACTGACTAGCAAGCACATCTGAACCCTTGAAAAAAGTTCTGGGTACTCACAAAATAATTGCAATGGCACAGGTTTTCCCTGTTCAAAAAACATTGATTTCCTAGAAAACTAAGTTAACATTTTCCCCAAGATGTTCTCACATCTCAGCGTTTTGTATTTATCTATTCTTTTTTAAGCAGCATTATTAATTTCTAGGAATGCTAATGGGACTTGTGTGAGGCCTGGAGGCATCTGTGGTAATAAAGATAATGCTATAAGCTGACTCTGATTGCAATACTACAGCTAATTATTAATTTTTTTCTAATTAAAAGAATAGCAAAACAGGAGGTCAGATGGGCAGTAAGCTTAGTAAGAGAGTGGTAAGATGAAAAAGAGGCATGTTCTTTGCGTATCTGAATTTCAAGGTAAGGATTTTAAAGAGAAGACATGAACACATGTCAGTCTATACTTTCAAATGTGTTTTTATTCTTCCCTACTTTCTATGGTCATATTTTTTTATTTATATTTTCTTGTCTCATTGGAAACTAAAAATATTTCCACCCTAATGTTTATCTTTTCAAGGATCTGTATTTGTTTCATCTTTGCATAATTCTTGATTGCACAAACTTGAAAATTCTGCTTCAGCTCCAGGTTTAGGAGACTGAGTGAGCAGTTGCGTTATCAGAAATCAAATTAATAATCTGCAGGTTCCAATGATAAACATACTGTTTTCAGCAGCCTAAAGTTTTGCAATCCCATCTCCCTAGTAGTGGGTTGTAAATGCTGTTGCTACCTGTTCGTGCATGCGCAACGCTTCTGCGCATGCACAGAAGCATCCTGTGTGGGTGGGTGGAGCCTCCCGCCACCCACGCTACCGGTTCACCGAACCGGGCTGAACCGGGAGCAACCCACCGCTGTATCTCCCCCACTTTCCCTGAAGACTTGCCAAAGAGAAGCAATCATGGGACATTGTGGTTGAAGATGTTGTGGTAGTATATTTTAACTGTGGAATACATCATGTATTGACTTTTCATTTTTAATATTATTAGCCATTTCATGTTATTGGAATACAATAAACTGTATCCAAGTTGAAAATGACAGCTACCTTCCATTTCAAGATGTATCACCCTAATCTACAAGGGTGAGTCAAAAAATAATACCATTTTCTTTAGGACCGGTATAATTACCAACACAGGAACATGTAGCATACATCAAAATGAAGCTGGTCCTCTGTGGATCACATCCCTATTTCTCAACATAGTCACCATTTCTCTCAATAGCAATGTTCCACCTTCGAATGAGAACATGTATCCCTGCCTCGTAAAATTTTGTTGACTGTTCTTTGAGCCACTTCTTCACTGCAGTTTTCACTTCCTCGTCACTGGAATAATGTTTGCCTCTCAAACCCTCTTTCATGGGGCCGAAGAGATGATAGTCTGAAGGCGCTAAATCTGGTGAGTATGGAGGATTATTATTCCAGTGACTACGTTGCAGTAGCTATCCCAGTCAGATGTTTTAGAGTTAAAGGAGACATGATCCAACACATCTGAAAATCACAAAACTGGCATATGCATAGTATTGTATTAGCAATTTCAAAATGGGATTGCAGGTGATGGCAGAATAATGGAATTGGTTTTCCGATGTATTATGTGCAGAATATTAAAAGGATACAGAATACAAGTACAATTAATCAGTGAAAAGACTTGCCTGTAGACGTTGTGGGTGTTCCAACACTGGAGGTTTTTAAGGAGAGATTGGACAACCATTTGTCTGAAATGTTGTACGGTTTCCTGCTTGAGCAGCGAATTGGCCTAGAAGACCTCCAAGGTTCCTTTCAACTCTGTTACTCTGTTACCTGCTTACAGATTCAGGTTATATATAATAGCAGTAAGGCATCACCCAAGGTCATCATCTTGGCTGATGAGGATTTGAACACATGTCTCCACAAGCCAGTCCAACACATTCAGCCGTACACCAACTTCAAACTTGTAAAACAATGCACAAAACATTATCTCTCCCCATTTATAAGCTGGAGAACAACCCAGCCAAGGTCAAGCAGTTTTTGAACATCACTGAATTCAACAAAAGAAACTCAAACATGTCTATTGTTCTACCCCACTAAATCAATGGGATTATAGAATGCTTCAGCTTTGCCATTAGGCTCCATCTCTCTTGCTCTCCTTTTTATAAATATATATGTGAAAGGAATATTCAAATATATCTTTTCATACAGGGTTATACACAATCACATGCAACTTGAATGCTTTTATATGTCCTTCAGGACAAAGCAAAACCTTTTAAAGATTTGAATAAGGTAGTTTCCACTTCCAAGGGAGGTTTCAGCTCAACTTTTACTCTTCTGCCACTATACCTGTTCCATTTCTTTCTTTTTGTTAAAATATTGCTGAATATCTTCAATGAAAAGTTCTGTTAAGGAAAGGTTTAATTTGGGGAGATTGTTTTTAATAGCGGCATTTGCTCCTCTAGGGCTTAAGAGGACCAAAAAAAAAAAGATTAACATAGATAACAATATTTTTATTACTTTTAAGTAACTTTTTAAAAACGGTTTGAAAGGCTTTTCTCCGTGTCTGAGTAAACTCTGGAAATTCCTAACACATTTTTAGCATTTTATTTTATGCTTACACACAGGTAGTGGCATAGTTTGGCTGAATTATTACAAAGGCTCCCTAAACTAAACAAAGCAGGATATGAAAATATTACCACAGAAAAAATATAGGTTGACATCTGAACACATACAGTATATGTACACTTCCAAATTTCTCCTTTTCACCACTATCTAAGAATGTTTGAAGATTGTACTGGTGTGAATTGAATTAATTCATATCTCTACAATGCTATCATCTTTCAGATTTTGTATTTTCTTTGTGGGCAAACCAGACAGGAAACACAACTAGATGAGCTAAATCTACTTTATTGTAAGGCTACATTAACAGAATCTTGCAAGTCTGAAGATACAAACTGCTTGAGGCCACTTTTAACTGTCTGCTCAATTAGGATGAGTTCTTCCTACGTTTCTTTAACTGTTGAGTGGTGGCAGGCTCCTCTCTCTCTTATCTTGTCTGGTTGTTCCCTAAGCAGCATCTCTTTCCTTCATCCCCCAAAGTTACCCACAAAGTTACATTCCATTACATCTCTTGAATTTTGTGATGCCAATTGTGGCTATAAAACATATCACATTGATTTTAAACTATAAATATAGCTTAAATGTAGAGATATGTTTTTAAAAAGTAATTATAATTATACAATGAGAGAAAGATATATCTAGGTTTATATGGTCAGGGGAGAAAACAAGAGTTAAATTTAATTTTTTTAAGATGCAAAGGAAGAAGGGAGACTGGGGCTGCCTGTTCTGAAACTGTATTTTGCAGCTTACTGTTTAAGGAGTGGGTTCTGGATCCTTTTGCTGCTGTTTTGCTCAGGGTCGCGCCATGCACGCGCGCCAGCTTTACACACGCACGTGTGCATGCAGCAATCAAAAAATAGCTCCTGTGCATGCGTAGAAGCAAAAATTAGCTTCTGTCCATGCGCAGAAGCAAAATCCAAGATGGCGGTGCCCATGGAAACACTGACAGGACCGGCTCCATGATGTCATTGCCGAGTTACTAATGGTTCTAAAGAAGTAGGAACCCACCTCTATACTGTTTGGTTTTGATGAAATAGGTGTTACTGAGAAATAAGAGAATTTTAGAATTAGAAGCATATGAGCCAAGATTTGGATTACATTGTTTCTTATGCTCCAATAAAGTAAATGTTAATGTAGATTTTTTAAAAAATCTACATGATGTTAAAATTGCCACATTGATAATATGAATTAGATATAACCCAGGTTGTGCCATAAAACCACTTTGTGAATCTCAGTTTACAGTTTCAGATCAGGCAGTCCCAATTCCCCTTGTTCCTTCGCATCTTAAAAAAAAAAAATTTAGATAAAGGAACCTTTGGAACTGAACAACGTAAGCAGAATCGTAAGGGGCGTGCATAAGCATACCACTGTGCCTACCATCCCTGTCCTACTGTCCTATTGTCCTCTTTTATCGTTACTTTTTACTTATGTTTATACAAATTACTACTATCCTATACATGTTTGACAAATAAATAAATAAATAAAATAAATAAATAAAAATAAATTTGAAACTGAATTATGTGCACATGATGGATGTCTTGTTGCTAAAATGTATAAACCTTTGCTGAGGTTTGAAACAGAAGACGAACAAGTTTAAAAGTGTATGATAAAATGGGCTAAAAACTTTTATTATATACAGATGAATCAATGAAACAGTTAAAAAGACTGACATTATGTTATAATTTAAAATATAAGTTTTACAAAATGATGTACTTTGGTATATGACACCATAAAAACTGTTAACTTCAAATCTGTGTTGGAAATGTGGAAAACATTGCAGGGCATTTTATCATTCTTGGTGGTTTTGCAAAAAGAGTTTGGATTTAAATTTTGAGTTCAAACACAGTAATACAAAGAATTTTAGAGACTAATATTCAATTGACACCAGAGGTTTCCTTGCTGGAGCTAATGGATAGACAATTAGAATGGATGATTGTTTTTGAACATGGAAACGGCAGGGAGATTCTTATAGGCACAAAGATGAAAAGAATCTGAAATACCTACAGTTCAGGAATGAATGGTGAAAATGAGGAAATTTTCTGAGTTTACTTATTGATCAGGGAAAAGACAACATTTGTCAGTGATTGGAAATCTTTTATGGCCTTTTTCCTGAAAATAGGGAAAAATGAACTTGGAATTTCTTAGTTTTTGGTAATAATTATTTCTCCAATAATAATTTCTCTATTACTTATTCACTACTTTTCTTTTACTTTTCTTTCTTTTTTTTCTTTAAAATATGATTTTAAAGATATTTAAAATATCTTATATTTTATTTTAAAATAAATATCTGTTTTTGATTAAAATAATTTTTAAAAAGTAATTATAAATGTGCACTCTCTAATATAGATGCAGGTATGTGCATATTAAAGCATTAATCTTTCTGGCAATTTTCTTAATTAGCCAATTCATCCACAAATGGGGCACAATGGACAATTTATAGTTATAAGGTACACCTTAGTCAAAATATTTATGGGCACAAATGTGTGGATCAATATTCATATACTCTGTATCAAATTAATCTGCTCTGTTGTTATTATTGTTAGGGAGGAATCTTTATTTAATTGAAATCCACAATTTTGAGTAAGAGTTGGGGTTGGTGTTTAAACACAATACTAATACTCAAACATATTATGTTTTTGTAGGCAACCTTTTTAATCATATACTTTTGTTTATGATAACTTTTCAAAATACATGCTCTGAATTTCAGAAACTGAATGGAAAATGGCAGCAATTTTCACTGAAAAACATATAAGGGAAGAAAAAGCAATCCTGAAGATGAATCATATAGCAAAACAGAAATCAGCAATATTAGAAATGTCCTTAGCCAAAGTTGTCCTCTGCATTTTTGCAGTTGTTCTCGGCTCAATCTATCCTATAGGTTTGCTGTTATAAGAATGAAGTGAGAGAAGAAACTCGTATATGTGGCTTTATGAATGAAAATGAAAATATCAGTGCAGACATACATCCATAGATGTGATGGTCTAACTATAAAGCATACTTTCAGAAATTTAATAGTTTAAGGTAGTTTTCATTGATTGTTTTAATTAAAGGAATATAAAAGACCTGCCATCAAACCACCATTATATTTTTGAAGCTAATTGCAAGCGTTCCATTGTAATTAACATAAATCTTAAAGTACTTCTCTTTCCATAGTACAAATAGTCTTGTGGGTCCCTTTAAGACTAACAAATAATTACCAGTGATTATCATAAGGGAAATTATTTGATTCTCTGTCATGATCACAATTTCTGTGCTAATATTAATAAGATTTGCCATACACAAATAAATCAAAATTTAAAATAGTGCTCCGATTCATATAACCTGTTAAAACAATGGCTGTGTTCCCATAATACAGTGAACTACAAAAGTCCTACCCCATCTAGTGTAATGTGTAATGCGTTATGCATATCTCAGGTAGTTTTCTGAAGAAGCCAGATATTATAATAAATGGATATCCAACTTCTTAGGCAAGGGAACTCTATATAGGACCAAAATTACAGCTCTGAGTTCTCAAAGGCAGTGCTGATAGTCTTCCATGACGTAGAAACCCTATTTAAAGTGATGTGGTATATAAACTCATTAATTCATCACTCATTAATTCATCTAATGCTGGGTCCCCAAACTTGGCAACTTTAAGACTTGTGGACTTCAACTCCCAGAATTCCCAGGCAGCTATGCTGGCTGAAGAATTCTGGGAGTTGAAGTCCACAAGTCTTAAAGTTGCCAAGTTTGGAGAGCCCTGATCTAATGCCTTTACTAGTTCTAGCAACCAGCAGGAATACCAAAATTCTTGTACTCTACTTTTAGTTAACCAGAAACCAAATTGCTTCATTGTCCAGGACTTAGAGTTACTTTTCTATTGAAATCTCACTGGCTCCTACATTTTGGTGATATTAGATTTAGATTTATTATTAGAGTTGGAAGGGACCTTGTAGGTCATCTAGTCCAACCTCCTGCTCAAGCAGGAGTTCCTACACCATTTGAGACAGATGGCAGTCCAGTCTCTCCTTGAAGGTCGCAAGTGTTGGGGCTCTCACAACCTCTGCTGACAAGCTGTTCCACTGGTTGATCGCTCTCACCATCAGAAAGTTTCTCCTCACTTCCAGGTTGAATCTCTCCTTGGTCAGCTTCCATCCGTTATTCCTAGTTTGGCTTTCTGGTGACATAGAGAACAGCCTAACCCCCTCCTCTCTGTGGCATCCCCTCAAGTATTGGAACACTGCTATCATGTCACCCCTGGTCCTTCTCTTCGCTAGACTGGCCAAGCTCAGTTCCTGCAACCACTCTTTGTATGTTTTATTTTTCAGACCCTTTATTATCCTGGTTGCACTCTTCTGCACTTTCTCTAGAGTTTCAATGTCTTTTTTGTAGTGTGGTGACCAAAACTGGATGCAGTACTATAGGTGTGGTCTGACCAAGGCTTTATAGAGTGGTACTAGTACCTCTCTATTCCTTGATTGTATCCCTCTATTTATGCAGCTCAGGACTGCGTTGGCCTTTTTGGCGGCTGCTGCACACTGCTGGCTCATATTTAGTTGGCTGTCTACCAGGACTCCGAGATCCCTCTCACAATCACTGCTATTGAGTATGGTTTTGCCCAGTTTTTATGTGTATTTTTGATTCTTCTTACCTAGGTGCAGAATTTTACTTTTCTCTGTGTTAAATTTCATTTTATTGGTTTGGGCCCAGTGTTCAAGTCTGTCGAGGTCCCTCTAGATTTTGAGTTTGTCCTCTGGGGTGTTTGCTACTCCTGCCAGCTTGGTGTCATCTGCAAATTTTGTTAGTTCTCCTGCTATTCCCTCATCTAGGTCATTTATAAAAATATTGAAGAGTACTGGGCCTAGGACGAAACCTTGTGGTACCCCACTGCTTACTTCTCTCCATGTGGACCAGTGGTGAAATCCAATTTTTTTTACTACCGGTTCTGTGGGCGTGGTGTGGCTTGGTGGGCGTGGCTTGGTGGGCATGGCAGGGGAAGGATACTGCAAAATCTCCATTCCCACCCCACTCCAGGGAAGGATACTGCAAAATCTCCATTCCTTCCCCACTCTGGGGCCAGCCAGAGGTGGTATTTGCCAGTTCTCCGAACTACTCAAAATTTTCGCTACCAGTTTTCCGGAACCTGTTAGAACCTGCTGGATTTCACCCCTGATGTGGACTTAGAGCCATTGACGACTACTCACTGGGTACGGTTGGTCAGCCAATTGTTAATAATAATTATATAATAATTATATAATAATATATATTATATAATATAATATAATATAATATAATAATACAGTAATGTTAATGCAAACAATGCCCCTCTCCTATGCTAGAAAGGAGGAGGAGGAGGAGAGAAGGAGCTAGAAATACGTTGCCTGTTAAATCTGCACTTTATATTTATTTTTTCCTTGCATACATTTCAAACTTTTTCTTCCCGTTCTATATCCTTATGCACTGCAATATTGTCTGATGAAGGGAATGGCATTTTCAATACTTAAGCATTGGTGCCTTTTCAAGTTTCAGAAGACATGAGATTTGGCCACAGGCAGAGCAATGACTAGCACAAATGGCCCACAGTGTCCACTAAAACAATAAAAAATCCAATAAAACAACATCTGTATCTTTGCTGATTTAGACTACTTTTCAAAAAAAAAGACATTTCATAACATCATCACATCTTGAGATTTTACTTGATAATATTCAACTTGCATATTCTTTCTCACAAGATTTGAAATTTATAAATAGGATTTTGTGAGATCTTAGAATGTGATTTAGCAATCTGGCAAAGTTTCTGTGATTTTGTGGGGAAAGCTTTTGTGAGCTTTTGTTGAGATCATCTGATGCTGCCAGGGCTTTGAAAGTTGAATAAGTCTTAGAAGAGTGTACACAACCCCAAATAGATAAATAAAACTTGGATATATCTCCACTTTTGAGGTGACCATAAGCTTTTCCTTCCTTTTAGGAAATCCTTCTCTTGTTGAGATTAGAGATGAGTTAGCTCAGAAAAGAGAAGCTATTGCTATTATCACTGATTTTTGAATGAACATTCCACAAACAGCCTGCCAGAAAAGCATTTCTTTGCTCTCTAATATTATCTACTTACCTATGGCTCTGTAATCTTAGATAAGAACCTAAAATCCCTTAAAAGTTGCTAGCTAGAAGTAACTGGGAATAAAACATGCTGAGTTCTAGAGGGAGATTTTTGGGAAGGAGGAGTAGTTTTGGGATTTTTTAATAATACTTTTGTTTAAGACCTGCATTGTTTGGCCTTGAGAAATTCAGAACTCTAGCATAACTAAAGATCAAAGCAAGATGCTTGGTTTAAAACTAAAAATAAACCAGACTGAATTGCGAAACTATCACCTATTAGCAAAATATATGCCATTCATGTTTGATGACATAAGAAACTAAGATCCAATTAATCACATGCTAATGTTAGAGTGTTTCAGAATGAATGAATGTGGTTTTAAAAATCAGGATGATGAACAGATTAAAAAATGAAATTGAGGTTTGAAAGCATCCATTGGTTCAGCTAGTGATATTTGTCCACATTACAGATTCTCCCAAAGTACAGACAGCGAAGTTTATACTTCCTATGCAGAGGCAGGTTGCTCACTTACCTCGCTACCAGAGCCCTGCGCGTGCATCACTGCGTTTGGTGTGTGTGCCCCCTCGTGCAATTTTGCTTTTGCACATGCGCGGAAGCAAAATCTTGCCAAGATCTTGTGAGGGGACCCGCGCACACATGCAATTTTGACAAGATTTTGCTTCTGCGCATGCCTGGAAGCAAAATCTCACCGAAATTGCGTGCTCACGTCCCCTTGTGAGATTTTGGCGAGATTTTGCTTCCGCGCATGCGCAGAAGCAAAATCGCCCAAAAATACAGCAACGGAGTGAGCACGTGCAAACAGCGCCATCTGCTGGCCGCTACCGGTACTGTAGAGTGGGCCGCACCAGTAGCAACCCACCTCTGTTCCTATGTATATAAGTTCAATCTTATGCATGGTTTTTCTGAAGTAAAACTCATATATTTGTCTGGGCTTATTTCCTGCTAAGAAAGTTTCAATAGTTTAATTTTAAATTATAATTAGATCATTCCAGGCCAGCAATGCAAAGCAAAACTTTGAGAGCAAAACCAAACTCATTGATTTTCAGCTCTTGAATTCATGTAGAACATTCAGCAATTGGGTGCATATAACAAGTCCAGAGCAGCTTAATGGTCCAAGACTTTTAAATGCTTACCTTTTTCTAACAGAGTCCAAATATGAGTTTGGGCTTAATACGAATTCCAAACTTTTATCCCCCAGGACTGGAACAATTCTAGAAGAGTCCACTGACAAAGGTTCCACGAGTGAATTCCCGTATGGCCTCAGGACTTGACAAAAAGAAAAAAGAAAATATATATATAATTCTGAGATGGAAAGCCATGGATCAGCATAATGACATGCATACATACATATGTAGAGACATGTCTAAATATCATCATTATGCACTCCTTGAAATGCATAAGGCAGACCAAGAAATGGATCTAGGACAATTTGCCATGGCCAACTTGGCACAGCCAACTCACTGTGGCCAACTTGCTATGGGACATCTCACCATGGCAACTCACCACAGGACAAGAGTTAAACTAATATCAAAGAAACGGTGGAACAGAAACATTAAAGAAAGAATGCCAAAGGAGGGACAAAATGAAATGTGAATGACAAAAATTAAAATAATCTTTTAAATTATTTTAACTAATTAAATTGAATTATTGAATTGTCCCACAGTGTTGTCCAGTGCCAAGTTGGCCATGGTGACTTGGCCGTGGGAATTGGCAGCAGCAAGTTGTCCAATTCTGCCAAGAGATGGAGCTGCCAAGAGACTAGACCTGTGTTCTGTGGAAGAGAAGGAAGGGGGGAAGAGAGGGAGGGAGGGAGAGAGATTGAGATTGAGATTTACTTTATTAGGGTTTATCATCTATGAACTGTAAACACCGAGTGTTAATTTTATTTATCTATGTTGTTTTTATTTACACGGCTGATCCAGTTCATTAAAATGAAAAAGCACTTGCATATTTGAAAAGGGGAACAAAATCTTGTCCATTCTGACACACCATTTTTAGTCTCTTAGCACACAAATGTTTTCAGACTAAACATAATCAAATGTACACGTTAATCAATTTTTTAAAGATTTTTTTAATTTACCTTTATAAACAACTTAAGGGGGTGAACGTACTAATATGCATTCCCCCTCCTATTTTCCCCACAATAACAACCCTGTGAGTTCAGTTGGGCTAAGAGAGAGTTAGTGACCCAAAATCATCCACCTGTCCTAAGGCCAGGACTAGAACTTACACTTTTCCTGGTTTCTAGCCTTGTGCCTTGACCACTAGACCAAACTGGCTCTCTACACCAGGACCCTAGCACCAAATTTTTCAATGTATAGATTGAAAAGTATATAAAATATCTAAATGTCATAGATAACACAGTCATATTTCTGGGAAAAAAATGTTCAATCATCCCCGCCACATTTTTTCTTGAAAGACTTTGCGGTAACTCTAATATTCTTCTTGACTCACATAGATTCCTTCCATCGTTGATTGTTCTTTTAGATATTAGGGGGAATGGATACATACACACAAAAATCAGTCCGTATCTTCAAATCACTGAATCTATATTTGCTATTTATATTGAAAGAGAGAAAGGTATCATACATCACACTCTTTATTATTGTATTATCTATCAAAAAGGAGAGGTGGTTCATAAAAGACATACAAGTCTTTTAAAAGGTGATAGAGCGCTTGAATGCTACTTTTTGCATTAATTCCGTCATGAAAGATAGTCCTTCCTGAATATGGTTCAACTCCCCCTTGGTGGTCTAGAAATAAATAAATAAATAAATAAATAAGATAGATAGATAGATAGATAGATAGATAGATAGATAGATAGATAGATAGATAGATAGATAGATAGATAGATAGATAGATAGATAGATAGATAGATAGATAGATAGATAGATAATCTATCCTTCGGTGGAGAAAGTTAGAAGCTGTGATTTATGGGAATATTCAAATATACAAGTATATGTGTGAATTTCAGCAGAATAATTTTGCTAGTGTCTTGAATAAGGGCCCAGATTGAATAGAAAAGCTCTGGGTTAAACATAGGAGAGATGCAATCTGCCTGGAGAAATTACCACTAATCTTTAATGTAGAATAAACAGCTGCTTATATTCCTAAGAAATTGTAATCTATGGAACAAGACATTTATCCTAGATCCTGCCCCCCTCATCCTAGAGGCAAGTATTTAAGAGTATTTCTATGTCAATCAGACTTTTATCTATCATTATTTACCTGTCTTCCAAACTCCTTTAACTGGAAGTCACACGGTATCACAAGGATTAAAAAAAAAACAATCTGAAATAAATAGATGTCTTACATGGAAGCAGTTAGATATTCTGGCATAGCTGCCTGACACATTTCTATTCTGGGAAGCTTCTGAAGAATGTTAGAATGATTTACTCACCATCTCTAGGAACAAGACAGTTTGATATGACCAAGCCTTCCTGCAGCAGAGAATCTCAAACAATTTTCAGAGGGAAAAAGAACTCAAGAGACAATTAGTATCAAAGGCTCAGGATTTTTCATGCAACCAAAGATAATCATAATGATTCAACTCAAGTATGGTTAAAAGTAGTAATTAAGAAAAACTGTTTTAGACAGGCATTTGTTGAAAAGTGATGGTTTAAAAAGGCTAATAAAATTAAACATGCAACAACATTTTAGTTTCTTTTAAATCCCTTTGGGCTCGCATGCAAATGTATGACTAAACCCCCCAGTGGCTGAAATGAAAATAGGTAGGATATGCCTTTGTATTAAATATTTCTTCTGCCAAAGTCAAGCACAAAATGACTCAATTTAAAGAGAAGTATAAAACTGGCTGATGCAAATATTTCTGATTTCCAGAAGGGATAGTAATTATCTTAATCGTATTATATGTTATGATTCTCTGTTACTCAGAAATAACAAAATCTTCATTCCACAGTCAGGCAGTGAGCAACTCAGATAGCTGAATGAGAGGCCTTTTTGTCACATTACTTATTATTATATGCATGTTTGGAACATTTGCTAAATCTGTTTAGCACGTAATTATGCAAAATTGAGAAAGGCAGTCTTAAGCACTAGATACTCACTCTTTTCTTTGAGATGAACTTCTAGCAAAAGCAGCTGAGCACAATTCAGTGAAAACAGCTAAATAACAAGTATTTACTATCGCAGTGTTGGATACTATATACTTACTTCTGATTTCCTGGTCATCGCATTTCATTTTATTTGATTTAAGTTTAAGATATTTCAGTAAGTCATATAACAGAAATCTATGCATGCTACTCAAAAATAAGTCCATCTGGGTTCAGTGGATTTCATGTGCTTAAATGGGGAATAAGATTACATTTCATTGTTCAGAAGGACCAGGTTTTGCTAGGGTGCCCTATTTTTATGTTTAATTTGAACTACCTACATTTTTCCATATGATATTCTAAGAAGACCAAATTCTTTTTTCCTACCTCACTCCCCACCTCTACTATCATTGGCTAATCATCCAGTTACTTTTTTTAAAAAAACATTCTCACCTGAATAAATCCTCAATAATCAAAGAGTGATAAAAGCTACTTAAAGCACTGCATATCTTTACCTAATATGTAGATAGCAACGATAAGTGGCATGATTTTACCCCTACAATGGTCTTGCTTCCTTTAAGATTGGCCATATGCACAGCTGATAGGAAGAGAGAATTTGGCCTTGCTTTCTCAGAATGAATGCTCTTTACAAAGAACAACCTGTATGCCAACCTTTTTCTCATCATCCTTCCTCTGAAAATCTCCTATTGGTTTTAAAAACCAGATGGGTCCATTCTGTGTTATGAAAATCTAAGCTGACCTTCTTTTTCTTTTATCCTGTAAAAAAGAAGAAGAAAAATAGTGTATCTGGAAAAAATAAGGGGTCTTCATTTTATTTGATTATTTGCTACAGTAGATGTTGCAAGTTATAATAATACACAATAACTACAGTACAAGTGTGCTGATACTGGCTTACATAAAAATAAAATTGATTTGGGGGTCAAGTGGTAGAACAGTGTACTTTTTATTTTTGCATTAATTTTACAAATGTCCATAGTATATTTGCATACATTGCATGGTATCTATGTAAATGGTTTTGCATATATTTTCCTTTAAAACGTTTGATTACATAAATATATAAATATTTCTCTAAAGAAACTCTGTACTGGTACTGGTAAAGATGAAGTGTGTCATGTGTACTGTATAAATGCATGTTTTTCTTGACCATGACTAACTCTCCCTATAGAATTTGTGTGTGTGTGTGTGTGTGTGTGTGTGTGTGTGTGTGTGTGTGTGTGTGTGTGTGTGTCCATCCCTTAGGACAGAAACCATCCTCTCTGCTTATTTCATCCCACCAGTTTTAATTTTGTTTTAGAGGCGGCTTCATTGCATATTCCAGAAAAGTACATTGGTTGCTGAGCTTTAACAGAGCTAAGGAATATGTGCAAGGAGTGAGAAACTAAATTGATGGATGGATGGTTAAATGAATATAAATGAACTGATACCTTTACAGGAAAATAACATTTCTTTTCTTTCCCTTTCTTTTTTTATTCTATAGATCAGTAGGTTTTGTATCTGTAATTCTTTCATATCAGCAAACTCCCATGTAAATCATTTCCCCCCACCTGGAAGCATATTAAAACCATGCCGTTTTTTCGTTTAAACAGAGCCCCAGTTTCTCCCCCCCCACCCCATTTGCTTATCAGTTCATCCACCATTACATTTTAAATGAAATTGCAAGGGGGGGTCCCTCCCCTAAATTCGAGGTTGATGTAGGAAGTCAGAAGCCCTACTTTTCTTGCTTTAGAAAACTGACCTAGATTCAATTACAGATAGAGGAGAAGAGGAAGATGACACCTTGCCATTTCTCTTTCAAAAAATTACAAAAATGCCTCCCCCCCCCATATGCCAGATGCAACAACACACCCGTCCCTTTAAAAGGGGCGGTTGGGGGGTGGGAATCAAAAAAATGGAAAGAAATTTGCTTAATTCGTAGTTGAGTTCTCGCCCCACCCCCCAAAAGTGCCTCTGTTCTGGGGGGAGGGGAGCGATTCGTCCTCTCCATCACGGAGGCCGGGCGGCTCCGCGGCATCATCCCGGTAGGGAATGGGGGTACCAATGCCATCAAAAGCAAAAAAAAAAAAAAAAAAGTCCCCAACTTAGCCTACGAAGCGGAATAAAATATCTTCCAGATTTGGCGGACTGACCCAGGCAAAACGCCCGTCTCCTTTTTAAAGGTTTGGTTTGGTTTGGTTTGGTTTTGATACAGCAGAACGTCGCTTTGAAGATGTGGCCGGGGATTTGCAAATTCTGCTTTTCCTCGCCGTCCCCCACCCCACCCCCCAATCTCCCCTCCGCGGCCCTCCTCCGAGGTTTCCTTTTCGCTGCAATATTTACAAGGAGGAGACAACGCTGTGATCCTCCGCTTAGTCACTTTTATCACTAAATTAAGCATATAAATGACCTGCCCCGCGCGCTTCTTCTTTCCCTTTTTCCCGACCCCCCCTCCCCAGCCCTCCCCGCAGCCTCCCCCCCCCCTGATCTCAGCCTGAAAGGAGCCTGGACGAGATAAGCAGAGATTGGATTCCTCGTGCAGAGCGACCGGGCTGCTTCTAAGGAAAAAAAAACCCAGCTGGCAGCTCTGGCGCCCGCGCTCGGCCGGTTCTCAGTCCCTGGGCTGGCCACAGAGGCCACGGGGAACATCCCCGGACCGCTCCGTCCGCTGCTTAGTCCGGGCCTCCCTCCAACGTCCCTCCAGGGAAGTGCGCGGGTGTGCGACCCGTCGAAGGCTGGAGAGTGAGAGCGGAGGGGGTGGAAGGACTTTTCCTTTAGGAAGAGCCCGAAGCCCGGTTCTCGTCGGGCAAGTGAGGCCGGGCATCCCAGGTCCTTCTGTCCGCTCCCAAAAAGAGATGCGGGGACGCTGTTTAGCGGGCGTTCCGGCGGAGGAGTGGGAGACGGAACCGCATCTTCATATTCAGATATTCACTCGGTGGAGGAGCCTCATCATTTCTAGCCACCGAGATAAGGCTCGGGAATATCCGAATAATACTAATGTGTATGTGTGTGAGCGCTCTTTATTTTTTTTTCGTTCTTCCTCCACTCCGTCGCCCCCTCCCCAAACCCCCAGTATTGAATTGCACCTTGGGCAACAGTGCAGAGTCCAGAATCTTAACTTCGCCCGACATATGTTTCCAGTAGATAAGTAAACAATCTGGACGTGAAATGAAAATTTTAATTAAGGCAGTAATGCTATTACACCTCAAGTGTGCAAATCCCATTGCATCGCGGTGTGACAATGGGTGGTGGAAAGCGCGCGGCGGGGGGAGGGTGGGCCCTCCTGGGACCACAAAGCCCCGGCGAGGGAGCCGCAGCCAAGCCGGGCGGTCGACGGCACCAGCTGGACCCCAGCTCTCCTCAGCCTTTCCACTTCGGCGGAGGGCTCCTTCTCGGCTCTCGCCTTCCTCAGTCCGCCGAAATCCCCTTCGGAAGCGGGTTTCTCTTGGGGTTTACCTCTTCGGTTCCTTTTGGTGGCTCTTCGGCAGACCCTACACGGATGATAACGTTTCTTCTTCAGTAGATTCGGTGAAAGCGTGTCGGGTTCTATTGAAATATAAAGCGTTTTGTCCTAATAAATCATGCTCACGAACAGACGCGCGCATACACACACACACACACACACACACACACACACACACACACACACACACACACACTACAGCCGTCACACTTAAACAGAATCCTGTCCTGCCTTTGCTGTACTTAAAAAAACACCCAAACTGCAGCAAGGGGTGTGAAATATAACGAAAGTGTTTTTATTGGGGGGTGAGACTGAGAGTGGGGGAGGCGAGGCAAACCATGAAAAGGCTAGGAAAGTGATGGGACGAGAAACGAGGAAAGCCGAAAACTACCGAGGGACATCAACAGACCTTCCGTTAAGTGGCGGGCCCGGGATCTCGCTTCCAAATAGCAATAGCAATAGCACTTAGAGTTATATACCGCTTCATAGTGCTTTACAGCCCTCTCTAAGCGGTTTACAGAGTTCAGCATATTGCCCCCAACAATCTGGGTCCTCATTTTACCCACCTCGGAAGGATGGAAGGCTGAATCAACCTTGAGCCTGTTGAGATTTGAACAGCTGAACTGCTGAACTAGCAGTAGCCTGCACACAACTAGCCTGCAACTAGCAGTGCTGCATTTAACCACTGCACCATCCCGGCTCTATACTACTTGAAGAGAGACTAAGGGAAATGCTGACACCTGTCTTCCTTGCCACTTTTTCTGGGGTCCTTGTTTCTCCTGGAGGGTTCTCCTTCATAACAGCTGCCTCCAGATATGACGACACCTCTGCCCCAGACGGTGACTTTTGCACTTGCTTAATTCCGATTCCTCTTCAACCCTCCCTCTTATTTCTCTGTCTTCTCTGCGCCCCCCCCCCTCCACGCCCTCCTTCGCCTCCGGGCCTGCTCTCAGAACATAGGAGAGTCGGGAGGAGTGGGCTTCCTTAGAACCGCCTGGTGGGAACGTCCTTTGAGTGAACTGAAGCGCCCCTAGTCAGGTGCTAGAGTCTAGCAGCTAGACGATTTCAGCTCCAGGTGGGGCGCAGGAGGGGACGTGCCCTCTCGCTCGGTCCCACCCTTCGTCGGAGAATTCGGAGCGCTCGAAACAGGTGTGGAGCCGCTCGCAAAAAAACGTGGTTCCCGCGCGACCCCTCCGCCTGGAAGAGAGTTTGCATTTTTGCAGATTGCTTGGGGGCAGAAGCTCAAGAAGAGAATCGGCGTCGATCCCCGGACAGTTCCGCCTCTGGGGACGTGTTTTTACCTGTGCAGCTTCCCCCCCACCCCCTTTGAAGATGCGTCGCCAGATGTCTAATGCAAGATGCAACTAGATCAACGCAGCTCGCTGCGCGTCCCGAGCTGACAGCTCCAGACCGCCTTTTTCCCACTTCAAGGAGTGGCTCAAATTGCCTTCAATCTCCCGTTCGGTCTCTTCTTTCTTTGTCTGTCTGTCTGCCTCTGTCTGTCTGTCTGTCGCTCGCTCTTGCTCTCGGTTTTTCTTTTCCAGGAAGACACACACACACACACACACACACACACACACACACACACACACACCCTCCTTTTGTTATTTTTGTTACTGGCCTTATTGTAAAATGTCTTTTAGGCACGACCTATTTAGCCTAGGGTAGAGAATAAGATGCTATTATTTGATCCCCGGCTCCTTTTCACTCGGAATTGTTCCAACTGTGCGATCAAGAAAAAGCTGTACAAAACAAAAGCACAACCATGAATCGTGGCAATTTCCAGCTAACTTTCTGAATAGTTTTGATAGCCACCAATTTACCCCCTTCTACACCAATGGTAGGCAGAAATAACAATTGCCAAGACTTCTTCACGCGGCCTGAAAAGTTTCTTGCTAAGCGCTCTGCTCCCTTGATCTGCCTTGAACCCTAACCCTAACCCTGCTCAGAAGCAGCAAAGGTTAGCCAAGAACTGCGCATTTTCATCTGGGACTAAGCGAGGGGGCGCCTGGCTGTGTATTCCCGGCCAAACTTCTTAGAAAATATGAAAAAGCGCCAGTGAGGGTCACACCTCAATCACTCCACGATTATGCCTTTCTAGGAATCCCTTTCTTCCTAACGAAAGATGAGGGGGGAAAGAGGGGAGGTGGAGGAGAGGGGGCCTCTACCTTTGTTGTTATTAATATTGGGGGGGGTTCTGCTCTTCTTTGCTCTTTTTTTCTCCTTGTTCTCCAGATTTCCCCTTTCTCCATTGAAATAATTATTTGAAATCAAGTGTGTGTGGACAAGAAGGACCCCTGCTGCAGGACATTTGCGCTTCAACTGATGTACGATGCTATTTGTCACCGGCAAATATGTAATTATTTTGTCCCTGATTGCAATGAATCATAGGTTGTAATCTGAGGATGTAATCTTCAGCATTCTGCTTTTCTCGGAAGTAAATCTATCCGCATGGAATGGATTTATTTGTTGGTAAGATTTACAACCAGTTTGTCTTTACAAGGCAACCAATTCAGATCCGAGGGCCATTCCCATCCGTAACGCTCAGCCTTCCCACTTCCACTGGCCACCGATTTCAGTGAAACCTCTTTCTAGAAACGAGGGGTCTTCGTTTGGGTCAGGCTGTAGGTGTAACCCAACAGGTTTGAGGGGACTCTTTTCCCGCAGGGACCGGGGCGCCTTCCAAGCCAAAGCTGCATCAGAAGACAAGCACCCCCACCCACCCTCTCCTCATCCATTTCAGCTC
Source organism: Diadophis punctatus similis (assembly GCA_023053685.1). Classification (NCBI taxonomy): domain Eukaryota; kingdom Metazoa; phylum Chordata; class Lepidosauria; order Squamata; family Dipsadidae; genus Diadophis; species Diadophis punctatus. The sequence goes on along the minus strand of JALIGW010000005.1, from coordinate 39,557,760 downwards.
CCACCACCCGCTAGTCATTTTCTCCACTTCAAAGAAAGCTTCCCCTGGCCCTAATCTCCAAATCTCCTCTTGCGAAATTCTATCAACTCTGTAGTTCCACCTCCAGCTTCCCCAGATATCCCCCTGCCAGGTGAGGTCAGGGAAGCTGATCTCCCCCCCCCCTCCTAGATAGCCCAAAATCCCAGCTAAGAATAAGCGAGGGAGGGAGAAAAAGAGAGCAAGCAAAGAAAGGGCTGGTTCTTTAGGGTGCCACTTCTCACCCGCCCCTTCTCTGGCAGGTGTGGTACTCCTCCTAACCCCGGTCTTTTGTTTAATGATTTTATTGGGGGGGGGGGAGGAGACAGTTGTGGATAAACAGGTTTGACAGGGACCCTCTTAAGTTCACTCTTTCTCTTTCCTGCCTATTTAGTTAATGTCTTCTTTCAGTCTCTCACCTCTCCCCCCCCCGCCCGCCGATCTTTTGACATCAAAGTCAGTAATCTGTTCATTTCAGTGTCAAAGCATATGTGTACACACAGAGAGACGTCTGCATGCATAAAAACAGCTGTACACCTGCAAAGGATGAATCCTATTGGAAGACGGAACTTGGGAAGAAATGAAAAAAATGGTGGGGGCAGAAGGGGGGGTGATGGGATGGACAGTAAAAATATTGAGGCTCCTTCCGTGTTTAATACCAACCTTCTGTTTATTTATTTATTTTTTTAAAAAAAAATCAACTATAAAGAAAGTAATTCCTCTGCACAATTTTTAGCACTTTAAAAGTGCCGGCTTCCGAAGCATAAAGGATTTTTGGCTACGCTCTTCAAGAAAGTCGTCTGGATCTAATCTTTAATGATTTTATGCTTAAATAAGCAATAAACTCCGTTATAGAAATATTGTTAGTACTTTAGTGAAATTAAGCTTATCTCACAAAATAACACTTCCTGACGAAATGGCTTTAATAACTTGGCACCGCAAGTTATTTGTGAAGATGGCATTCCTCAGAAGAGTGTTGAGAATCGGTTGCTTTTTTTTCGTAATTCCTCACGAAGAATGCAGTGTAGCTAAACAAACCTGCCTGCTTTTCCTCAAGCACACAAATGGCTCCGTAAAGAAGCAGCAGCACCTCCCTTTCCCCTACCTCTTTGGCGTGACGTTTCCCTCCAGCAAATCACACAAAACGAACCCCTGCCTCGTAGACCGTTAGATGAACACAGAATTAATTTTGGCCGGATTGAAGAAAAGCTCTTGGTGGTCAAACGCGTCACCAAGAATTGTCCGCAAGGAAAGGGGAAACCACCCCCGGCTGGCCCAGAAGAACCGGGCTGCCCGTCGAACGGACCGGGAGAAAAGCAGAGGCCCGGCCAAAACTGAGGCAGAGAGAAGCGAAGGCCGACCGGCCCCTGGGAGAGGAGGGGCGGGCAGGTGGGGGAGTCTCCCCGGGACTTTACGAAGCGCCCTCTTTACTCTGCTCCGCCCTTCGGCCTCTCCATCCCCGATCTCCGGAGTTGGAGAAGACCGCGAACGGCCGTCAGCCGCCTCACTCGCGGCTTCGCCTTTAAACCTAATCTCGATAGATGTTAAAGGACACTGAGCTATGAACGTTATCACAGGTCCTGACAGCTACTGTCAACTGGGGTTACATCAGGCAGCCCGCCCGCCAGCCCAACCGGCTCGCCTGGCAGCTCCCTTGGTCTCCCTGGCCGCGCGTCAACGTCGGAGGGTCCAACTCTCCTGGTTCGGTGCTACCTCCGACCTCGTCCCTTCCTTCGCAGAGGTCGCGCCAGATCTTAATTGCGCCCGTTTGTAAGCGGCCTTCTTTCTTTTTTGTCATGCTAAACAAGCGTGGTCCAGCCATCCTAACCTCGCTTTTCAAAGCCTCCCTCTTCGGTTCTTTTGTTTACCTTCGCCCGATCTCTCAGTTATTTATCTGTCTATTCTTTAGACTGCTTACCCTGCCATTCAGGCTTCCGTGTATGTTAATTGTGTTGTGCCATTTAATTCTAACCGCGGTCTCAAAAGAGCACTTAATGAGAAAAACATCTACAACACGGATCACCCCGCGCTATTCAACTCAGCCAGATGGACAACTGCGACCCTCTCTCTTCGCTCTTCCTCCCCCTTTCCCCCCCTTTTAATGAAAACCCTTTCGGTAATAAAAGGAGAGAGACCTGATGAATAGAAGCGCCAAACACCGCTAATTGTTTGGGACAAGATGCTAATCTGTCCAGCTCCAGTTTTCTTCCGACTCTGTCAGAGATTCTCCCTCCCGTCCTCCTCTTTGGGATTTTGGGAGAAACCTCAACTGAAACCGGGAGGCAAGTGGAAGGCTGTTGTAAAGCAGGAGTCTGACTTGAGACAAGAGGAAAAGAAGAGTTTGCAAAAGGACAAGGAAAGTCAATAAACTAAGGTTCCCTCCGAGGTCTCAACCAGCTTTCCCAGTATGGGAGTTTCTGAATGAATTGGGCTATATTTCCCATTAGCCATGGTTGCAATGGCTGACAGCCAACCACGTTCCTACAGGCATATATTGGATTAGGGAAAGTTAGTCCACATTGAGTAGAAACCGTGACTGAGAGAAATTAAGGCTGCAGAGTGCAGACCCAAGCAGAATAACTAAATCACACAAAAAAATCCTGCTGCTTTCCTGGTAAATACTTTCAATTAAACAAAATTACCTATGATCTTTCTTGGAAGCCCATAAGCATTGCATCTAAATCCTGAAAGATGTGACATCAAAAAGGTATTTTGCACACCTGCAGAAGTGTTCCCATCCAGCAGAGCTGTAGCTAAAGTGACCCTTCCCGTGCCACCAAATTCACCTCTAACTTCGCCTTCTTTGCAGCAATCTCTACCTTCCAAGAAACCTTTAACTTTTCTCACATTGGCAGCTGCCTCAGTCTGTGAACAAATGCAAATGTGCTGGTGGGTAGCACCTAGCTGGCAGGTAAGGACTAGAAAACTAAGCAGAAACAATTGAGCAATTTCTTGGAAAGGGGACCACAAGGAATTTTAGGGTTCTAGGCCAGAGTGAAAAGTTAGAAAATATCCCCCCCCCAAAAAAAAGACCACAGTAAACTATTGCCACAAAATACCATGAAAACTATTGCACATGGATGAATTCATGAAGTCACCAGGAATCAAGTTTGACTCTGTAATATTGTATCCTTTATCTTTTCAAAAACATGCATTATTTATTTTACTTTCTGATGTGCTGGAAACAGGAGGGGGAGAGAGAGAGAGAATATGAATGAATCTTGGACCACAGTAAGTGATTTTCTACTCCCTTTCCCCACTTCTGCTAAGTCATCAGTTTTGTACACAGATACCTAAAGGTAAGCCTCACTGAATTTAATGGGACTTACCTCTGATTAAAGATAACTCTCAAGCTTTTAAAGCAGATTCGGCCTCTTGTAAATCAGTTTTCCTGGGACTAACACCCCTTTGGCACAAAAACGTGCTGTAGTTTTGGGCATACTTACTTTAGAATAAAATCTCCTGCATACAATAGGATAGATTTGGGGTTGGGGATGCGCATATACTTAAGACATTTGGGGTTCCCAAGGACACAAATCTATGCACAATTACTCAGAAATAAATCCCACTTTCTCCTAGGAAATGTGTTTTAGTGCAATCCCTATATGACAGATCACATAAACGTGGAGATGCAGGACTCATCTGACATGTCCTGGATACTGAAAATATACACTCAAAGGACTTATACCAAGGAATGAAATAGAGACTTGCACTTAAGTCACACCTTCTGGCTCATCCTCTATTCCCTCTTCTGGAATACAGGAAAAGGTGGTGAAGAAGAAGGAAGTTAACCTTAGAAATAATTGGCCCCAAAAGTGTATGTACGCATTCAAACAAGTATATGTGCGTGCTCGCACAGCACATGTGCCATAGGAAACAGATTTTAACAAGATGAGCAGAATTCACCCAAAGGTTCTCCATCACTGGCATTGATTCAGGCACCAGCTAGCTCAATTCAGTATAACCGTGCAGGAGAACGTGCCAGTGGATTATGCCCAGATTTCAAAACTCTCCAATCCTGTTTTAGGTTCTTGACGTTTCCTTACTTTCGTGTAGAGCTACTGTTATGCTTGGGTCCTGAAGCCCAAGACTTTGGCAAGTCAAAGGAAACCTTTTAAGTTTTCAACTTCCTTGCAGTCCATAAAGCTTTTATGTCAAAGTTCATAAGAACCGGAATGGGATTCACACAACATAGTTGACCGGGTTGCAACGACAGATTGTCTTTATTCAAAATGCCTTTTTTTGTTGTTCAACAAATGAACAGAACTGACGAGGTAAAATCCTTTTGGATACATTGTCTCCCCAATACACTTTAAACCATATTTAGTTTATCACCATGTTACTCTTTTTTAAAATTATTTTTATTCTCTTTTTATTTTTAAAAAAGAAAAGAAACTACAGTCTGACGTCATAGCTGACATTCTGTCTAAAGTAAACTTAGGCCTACTTGCACTTATTCACACAAATCGAAGGACTATCTGTTTAAAATTAAACAAATACTATCATATCATGTTTGAAATATAAAACTTTTAACCCCCCTTTAATAACTCTAAAGAGCTGTTGTGTTATTTTAAACTTTCTGACATGAAAAGCAATGTTATCTATTAGTGCTGGATGATAAAATATAGATATATAGAATATATATATATATATATAACACAGCTAAGTCTTGATTTTAATGTGCAAAGGGAAAAAAGGTAGGGTATCATTAGGTTAGAGCAGTTCTGGGGTTTTATAAATTAAAGTCCGAATAACATTCAATCATACAAACTCATTAACATTAATAAATTAAAAAAATCAGAAGGATCGCTATTGACCTTTAGCCAAAAGGGCAGTTAAAAGTTTGACACATATACAAGTTGTACAAGTTTTGGGCCAATCTGAGCCCCAAGTGCAGAAAGCAAGGAAAGAAAGTTTTCTGTAAAGACTGTGAATTTTTTTTGGATTTTGGATTCTAAGGTTTTGGTGTCCCCACCACCACCACAGCCGAAGAGTCTTAGAGTCTTTGCCCAGGTGGAAGAGATTCCCCAGGGCATCTTTCCAAGCTCAAGTGGCTTTCAGTTAGGCGGATTGTTTGTTTCTGGAGTACGGTATGGTACATGCACAACGACCGGCTTCCGATTTCTTCCTTTGGCCAGTCTCCTGGCCCCATACAGATTCCAGTCGCCTGCAATGTGTGGGACTGCCAGTGGGAGTTTGGTTTGTGTGTTACATGGCTGCAGCGTGCGCTGAAGAATAGGGATCTATTCCAGTCTTGGTCATGCCCGGGAATAATATGTAGGCAACAGGAGGCTGCAAACTGGACGTAGACCAAGCCGTACAGTTACAAGGCACCACGTAGCCTGGGTTGGTTGGCGACGGGTGAGTGTGGGTGTGCTGGCTCGGGCAACTCAAGGTGCCAAAAGCCCCATTCTGGTATCCCAAGGTTGAGGCGTAGGGCAGAGTGCTGGTAGCTAAGGTGTGGGGCACCTCGGTCATCTTCTGGATGGCGCTGGAGCTGAACTGGCTGGGGTCAAGTAAAGAGTAAGGTGTGGAGGTGGGGGGCAAGAAGGCCCTCGCCTTCTCCGGGGAGCCGAGCAGAGAGTCTGTGGCTGCCATGGGGAGCCCTGCCGCCTTGAGGGGGTCGGTATCCCCGAGGTAAGGCAAAGGGAAGACATACCTGTCCTTCTTGAGCAAGTTCTTAGGCTTGCGGCGGGGCCGGTACTTGTAGTCGGGGTGCTCCTTCATGTGCTGGGCGCGCAGCCTCTTGGCTTCGTCTATGTAAGGGCGTTTCTCGGCCTCGGACAGCAGCTTCCACTCGGCCCCGAGGCGCTTACTAATCTCCGAATTGTGCATTTTGGGGTTCTCCTGGGCCATCTTCCGACGCTGCCCCCGGGACCAAACCATGAAGGCGTTCATGGGGCGCTTGATGTGATCCGAAGGCTTGGACATGGTGCTGCGCGGACCGTCTGGCGCCTCCAGGAGCAGCCGGTACGCCGTGCGCTCGCGGGCTCCGCTTCCCCGCCTGCCCTCCAGCCAAGGCCGCCGCCGCCGCCGCCGCCGCCGCCTTCCTCTCAGCTGATCATACCAGTTCTCCCAGCAATCCAGTCCCCGCCGAGGTGCCCCGAGGGACGGCGAGCCTAAGACGGAGCGGGCAGCAACGGAGTGGCCGGGCCTCGCCCGGAGTGGCGCGCTCTCCCGAGGCTCTCGCTGGGGATCCCCTCGAAGTTGCAGGAGCTCAGGTGCCGCGACGGCCGTGGGGGGCGGGCGAAAGGCTGTAACCGAGAAAGGCAAGCGGAGGACGCGGAGTGGAAAGCCGAAAGCCGATGCTTGGAAGGCGAGCCTGCTTGGGACGGCGCGCAAGCTGACAGAGCTGCAAGCGGGGCGTTTACACTCCCCGCCCCGGTGGCCCAATCAGCGGCCGGCAAGCGGGAGCTCGAGGGAAAGGATACCTTCGGAAAGGCGAGGAGCGGAAAAGAGGCGGGGGAGGGAGGGAGGGAATCGGGGGGCGAAGGGAGAAGAAATCACTAAAGACTCGGGGATTAAAGGAGCCGCTTTTGTTCGACGGCGCACTAATAGCGGCAGCCAATAAAACGCCTCACGCCCCCTCGTTTGGGGGCGGAGTAGGAGGGGGAAACGCCGGGGCTGCGAGTGGGGGCGGAGGGAGACGAAAGGGCTGGATTCTAACCCTCTCCTTTCTTGCGGGGGGAGGGGAGGGAGAGCAAACGAGTCACTTTATCAATGGGGGCAGCGCACGAGTCAAGGGCAAAGGCTTTTCCTTCTAGTCTTCTTTCTCCCCGGATCCAGCCGGGCTGAAAGGGGTGGGGGGGGGAGCGGGGAGGCTTAGTACCTGTCAACTGGCCCACAACAGGAAGCACGCGGGGCGTCGAAAGTGAGAGCGAACCAAGAGGAGCAAGCAGCGCCCCTCGTTCTCCTTCCCTCCTTCCCTCCCTTCTCTCCTTCTCTCTCTCTCTCTCCCGGAGCCACCTAGAGTTCGGGCCGGAGGGAACCTGGCGAACGTTATAGACCGGGCAGGGCTGGGTGGGAAGCAAACGCGGGGACTCTTCCTTCGGAGAGCTCCGACAAACGGCAAGAGGAGAGAGAACGGGGGGGGGGCTATATTTCCCCTCTTCCCCCTCTTCCTCCTCCCGCTTCTTCCGAAGAATTTGCTGCAACGGAGGGCCAAGAAGGGAACCCACAAGAAACCCCAGTCCCCGCTCAAAGGAAGGTTGCGAAAACGTGGAAGATGTTTCTGTGGCGGGTTTCTTCTAAGTTGCCCCCATTTCAAGTGCTAACCTTTTTTTTTCTTCTTTCCCCGTCCTGGGGTTTTATTGTTATTTTCAAGCTATTAAAGATCGGCTTCTAAGAAAAACGAAATACCCATAGGAGCCCTTTCTCCCTTCCACGCCTGTTTTCTTTGAATAATTGCTGCCTAACGCAAAATGCCCTTGGGCTTGTGGGGGAAAATATTTATTAAATGGAAACCATTTCCCTGGAATCCCCGAAGAGGCCGGGTTCTTTTTAAGGGCGTATGGGCTTTGTGCACCTGCTTAGTTTTAAACTGGTCCAACGGCAGCCTTTTCTCCTATTTTTTGCCCTTAAAGGAATTCTTTCCAATAATTCATCAGAACACAGACTCCGGTTGGCTCTCTCGGTGTTTTTTTTAATAGACGGCTTTGTAGCCCTCCCTCCCCCCCAAAAAAAGATGGGTTTAAAAAAAAGGTGACTTGCTGTCCTCTTTCGCAAGGCGACGCTGCATTTCCCAATTAAAAGAGAAGAGGAATTGGGTAGGTATTTGATGAATTGAGCCATCTCCGCATTCTTTATTTCGATTAACGTTTCCGAGCTATAACATACTGTACACAACTCAGACTCAGTATACTCAGTGTCCATACACGCTCCTACATACAGTTATAGGGAAACCTTATGATCAGGGTAGCAGGTAAGAAAAGAGGAGGCTGTTCTGCTTCGCTTTGCTTTCCCTATCGATCATCAGCAGAAAAGGAACCAAATTTGCGGTTCCACACCCCCCCGCCCCGCTTCCCTAACCTCTCCTGCCGCCGACCTTCACCAGATCTCGGAGCCCTGGATTTGGCAGGACTTGGGCGCTCTCGAAGGGAAGCTGAGCTTTTTCTTCCGAGTCGGGATCCAGACCGGCACACCCCCCCCCCCCCAGGCACCGCCTGCCAAAACAGCTGCTTCTCCAACTTCCTTTCGGGAACCCCACTGTCCGCCAGGGCCGCCGGCTTTCTCTCATCTTCATTTGAAGTTCTGGTCTTAAGACAACCCAAATTCCCGTTTAGGGGCCCGGCAAATAGGAGCTGCGGGTCGTTCTCAGCGCTTGGCAGCCGAGAAGGTAAATAGATTGATCGGAAAGAGTTGCAAACCACTAGTCATTTTTCAGCCAGATGCATTTTCCCGTCTCTGCCCGGGGCGCTCCATGCTTGCTCCCCAAGGTATATTTAGAGGTTACATACGTACGCCAGACAAATGCCTGGTTCATGCATATGAAAAGAAGTCGTGCTTTACAAGGTGTACCGGTATGTATGGAAGCGGTGTCTGCCCCCCCCCCCCAACAGAATGGCTTCGATTCTTCTTCATTTCGGCTGTTATTTCCTCCACTCCATCCACCCAAGTGGGTGGAGTGGAGGGTAGTATTCCGGCCTCAAACAATAGCATCCCCAATTTTGATTTGACTCCAAGGACAACTGTCGATTGTGTCCCTGGAACTGAGTTCTCTTGATAGGGCAACTTAAACAATGTTAAAAGATGGCTTTCTTTTCGCTTATATGCCTGTTTTGAGTGGGTGTTAGTAACCACGGGGTTTTTTTTTTAATGCAAGTGGGAACCTGGCTTGAAATTCTCGCCTCCAAACCGGAAAAGCTTCGTCTTGTCTCCCTGTAGCGCTACACGCCCATACATACATTTTCCAAACACACCATAAAGCTCCCGCCCCGCGCCTAAAGAGAAGCACAAAAGGTCTGTATAAGACGCGTTTCTTCTTCTCCCGTGCGCGCCCCTTCTTCGGAGGCGCCAATAGCTACAAGCGCGCAAAGCATCTGTACTTATTATGAATAGTGTGGTGGCAAAACCTCGCCCAGCAGCCCCATCCAGACGGCTTTCTCCAAAAAAAGGAAGCGATCTCTGATCGTTAGAAAAATCCGAACATGCGGCCAAAAGCGTCCGATTTTAAATTGATCTAAACTCAACTCAAATGCGCGTACACACACACACACACACACATTCATCTGGCGCGCACGTGCTCTCTTGGCCGACTTAAACTCCTGGTTTGGGAGATTATCAGTTAGAGATCTCCGAAATTCGTTTTTAGAGTTTTCGCTACAGCTGACATTGTAAAACCCCGAATAAAGGCGGAACACACGATGTTCTAGAAGCCTAAAATGGGACAGTGTGTGTGTGTGTGTGTGTGTGTGTGTGTGTGTGTGTGTGTGTGTGTGTGTGTGTGTGTGTGTGTGTGTGTGTGTGTAAAGAATCACAATTCCGCTGCTTTCCCGAAGGGTTTTGGAATGGGGTTCCAGTTCGCAGCAGTTCTGGAAGGGCGGGGATGGGGGCGGAATGAGAGCGCGCAGAGAAGCGCTCACCTGTTTCAAACGCCACAGAGTGAGAAGCACCCAACAAGAGACGCACACACCTCTTGCTTGTCTTGCCTTTAACCGCCGGAGAAACATTTTAAGTGAGGTGTCGGGCAGAAAAAAAAGCATTTGAGAGATTCTGAGCTGTTGCCCCAATAGGAGCTTTCAAAAATAAAATTGCTCAGAAAAGCTTTTAGTTGCCCGATTACTACGCCTGGCATGAAAGCTTGGCTTGTCTTCCTTTCCGAAAACTTCTCTGCGTCCATTCCACCAAGTACTGCTACTCATCCGAAACCGAGCGACTTTCTCCTCTACAATTTAAGAACCCCGATAGGTGGAGTCATTCAAGGGCAACCCTATTCTTGTTCGCAGCCGGCTTCTGGCTTTCAGGCATCCAGCTGACACCGGCGAACTCCCAGTGTCAAACCGAATATTGCTGTCTCGTCAAATCTCTCACTCTGCCTTAATTTCCTCATCGGTAGAAGGGGCAATAAATTCTGAGATGCGTTATGGAAGAAAACCCTTTTGCAAACAGAAATGAAAACGGCCTTACCCCTATTCGTGACAAGAGTAAAGAGTTGAATTACTGGCCAGAGGGGGCTATGCTAGGATAATCAGACTTCTTACTGGGAGCCCGTCTCCTTCCCCTTTTCCCGATTTCCCAAGGTGTATTGCTCCTTCCTCTTCCAAATTTGCAAGTCCCTTCGGGATCCCTCCAGCCGCTGAGGTTCAGAGGCACATGCTGCGCCCGTTTAGTTCTGGGATCAAAGAGGAGATCGGGACTTTTAAAGAGATCAGGTTGGGCACTGTGGAAATTGGATCTAATTTTGGGAATGGGAGGCTCGATCAAGATCGGACCCCCCTCATCATTGGGGGGTATCGCTCCTTCTTTCCCAGACCTCAGTCTTTCCATTTACCAAAGCACCTTCTCATAAAAATGCTAAGCATCGCTATCGGCAGGAGGGAGCTTCCAGTTGGGACCCGCAAATGCAGCTGGTGCCATTTTGCCCCCGGACAAGAAAAGTCCATCCTCTGTTTAAGCGCCATCTCAATAGCGGAGATTGGTCCGGGCGACCAACCGTTGGGGAAAGAAAGCCGCGCTTTGTTAAAGTATTTCGTCGGCTACGGAAGAGAAGCTTTCAGATAACTCCATCACTGTTTTCGGACTATCGACGGAGCGAGGTGGAAACTCCTGGGCAGACGGAGGAATTAAACGTTCAAGTCATAAGAGCACATGCTCGCCATACATACATACCTCTCCTCCACCCCTTTCTCTTTTTCTCTTTCACAGATGCTCTTCAGAGGTGACACATAATACTTCTGGCTGTGGGACACCTATACCTACTGCCAGATGTGAGAGGATGGAAGTTCGGGAGGGCGGGGAGGGTGTTAAAATCTTTCAAATTATGGTCCCAAGTTATTGCAGGATTCCTTAAAATGCACTCCTAGATAACTTTCAATGAGGACATCCAAAAATAAATGCCAGAAATTGAAGAGAACCCAAACACACCAGGGATCTTAAGAGGTAAAGGCTAAATAAATGCTACACCTGATGAGTCACTGTGGGGGATCCTCATTTGAAAACGGTCAACAAGTTGGTTAAAACTCACCAGCCAAATGGTCAAATGTCAATCAGAAATTCTTAAAATTAGATTCCAAGCTCACCACTACCACCACCCTGACAAAGATTAGAACAGGAATAACCCAAACGAGTTGGCAGCAAAAGGAAGTACCATGAAAAGGAGCCGCCAATTTCCTCTCTGTCCTCAGGTATCTCCGTATGCTGGGACAGATTAGTTTTTTTCTCCCAGACTAATTTAATTACTTGAAGTTGCCTTTTCAGGAGAGGGACAGGAGAGTGCCTGAAAGTACTGAGAGTACTTAGAGATGAACAACTTTGTTGTAATGCTGACCCTTGGAATGGGATTCAGTAGAAACCTAAACATGTGCTTTAGTATTGCATTAAAGGCCATAGACAAGGATGTTCATGCATTTTTCAACTGAGCTTGATTGTTTCAATATCACTCTCCTTTCAAAATGCTGTATCAGTAGCTTTGTAAATCTGAGAAATGTTGAAGAAGAATTTTAAAGAAACTCTGTGTACAAATAGTATTATTCCTCCCTCCCTCCCTCCTTTCCATCCATTCCGTCCGTCCATCCATCCATCCATCCATCCATCCATCCATCCATCCATCCATCATAACTTAACAGCTAAAAAGAATGATGCAGTAGTAAAAGATTCAGAAAATGTAAACTTTTGGTTTAACTGGAAAAAGGAAAAGTAGCACTCAGAAACTACTGGAAAAGCCATTTGAAAGATTACAGTTTTAGTTCTTATTAGCATAAATAAAAAATAGTGGAGCTTCTAAAGAAGACATGTCCAACCTACAGCCCCGAATGCTGCATGCAGCCCTACTAGACAGGTAGTAATGCAGCCTCACAAGATGATAAAGTTTTAACATTATTACCCAATTTATATACATTAATTAGATATGTGTATATATGGCCTTGACAATTACTCTTTACTCGATGTATCCCAGGCAAGCCAAAAGGTTGGGTACCCATGTTCTAAGGCAGTGGTTCTCAACCTGGGGGTCAGGACCCCTTTGGGGGTCAAACGACCCTTTCACAGGGGTCACCTAAGACCATCGGAAACAACACAGAGAATGGTAAATCATAGGAAACTTTAATGAACTGGGGGTCACCACAATATGAGGAACTGTATTAAAGGGTCACGGCATTAGGAAGGTTGAGAACCACTGTTCTAAGGTAAAATGCCAGGTATGTTATTGTACAGTATCTCTGTCTTTGCCTCTGCCCTTCATTTCCCAAATAAACTTATAAGCAAATTCATAGGCAGTCTGGCATTCAGTTCTTCCACTAATTGGGTCTGTTTTTAATTTGTATGCCACTTGGAGTCATCATGAATAAGGCAGCCGATAAATGTGACTGACTGGGAAATAAATAAGTAAATAAATAAATAAATAAGCCAGCTTTTGTAACATTTTTTTCTAGGCAGTCTGTTTTTATAGTTTTTTATTTACTCCCTCATTCAGGATCATGTGCATGTAAATGAACACTTGTCTTTGGAAGGCCACAGATAAACTTCCCAAATTAAATCTTCTGAGGCTAACTTGGTCTTCAGTTTGATCTACTGTCTTGACATTCACAGATGGAGTATTCACAGACATTTATTCAACTAACAGATACAAATAGCATTGGACTTTAAGAATATACTGGAGTTAGTACCAACAATTCACTCAATACATTTTTTCTTTCAAAGCAGGCCTAGAATTGTATAATATGGTCTCCAATAACCCATAATTCCAAAGCAAGGTATTTCAATATCTGCATAAACTTTGAACTACGGCAGCCTTCCTGCAAAAATCTAAGTAGGAGGTTGTACAATGTGCATCCATCCTTGCTCTATTTGACCTCTCTGTGGCTTTCAGTACCATTAACCATGATATCCTTTTGGATCAGCTTAGAGAACTGGGCTGGGCGGGATGATTTTGTGCTTGTTTGCCTGACATTTTAATAGTATGTCAATGTGGTGGATTTTTAACCAATAATTTAAAAGCCAGGACTATAATTTTCCAGAGACTTGGTCCCATTTAACTGAGTTAAGTTTAATTCCAGGACTGTGAATATATATAGGATTCTACTAGGAAAAAAAGCATTTAATTTATTTAGAAGTAACTTATGTCCTGTTGATATTTATTAGTAGTTTTTTGCTGTCACTAATCATGAAATCTTGACATCAAAAATAAATTTTACATGATAGTTTGCAGCCATAAAAAATATAGTTAGCACCATTTCCTATGAAAAATTCAAATAACTTCACTCAAGATGTAATTCTGCTTCAAACACGCTGTATTTTTCCAGTGGTTTTCTAGTTACAATGTTTTGATTCTTGGGAAACTACTGGTATTATTCTCTTAAATAGCAGGCTTGCAGGAATGCATAGGAATCTATGCCAATTATATTTCCTGCTTCTCAACCCTGAGCTTTAAATTTGTTTTAAAAGATATATATGATGGTTTATCATATTTTAAAATAAGAGATATTTAGAGAAACGTATGCAAGAAGTAGACTGTGCTTCAAATTTACCAAGCTTATTGAGATGATCAGCCACCTAGTTAACTAAGATCTTAAATATGTCCATAGTAAGTTAGCCCTGTATCAATTACACGAAACAAAAAGATCATTTAAACTTTAGCGTTAGGACAGAATCCTGACAGATAACCTTTGTGAAGCAAAATGAAATTAAATTATTTAATCACTGATCAGCCTTGTTCTCCTTTAGAAGAATACTTCGATTATATAAAGGAAACTGCAATAGATCAAGATATTATGTCCACAAGAAAAACTACTAACCATTAACCATAAGTAAAGAATATACAAATAAAAGTCGGTCTAGTTAGAGAATAATAATTAAATTCACAAGTACTTATAAGCAGGAAATATTTGTATGGTCTAACTGACTATGAGTCTTCTAACTGATTTGGGGTTCAGTTCTCATGATGACCAATACCAGTAGGAAGTGTAAACATGAGTCCAGCAGTATCTTTCCTTTTATGTTTCCTAGAAAGTGGCACTGAGAGTCCTACTTCTGTTACTGAAGGTAATGTGTAGCAGTCATGATTAATAGTCACAATAACCTTATCCTTCATGTTTATGTCTAGAGGGACACAATTCAGCAGAAATAGCAGTTATTCAAAGAAAAAGTTAAAGCCCGTTTGATAAGCTTTCAAATGAAATGCCTTTTCTAAATCATGTGTTGTTGTTCTTGTTGTTTTCAACTCATTTAAGCCATTTAAGAAGGAAACTGATTAACTACTCTAAGAAGAAAGGTTGAAAACTATGGTATAGTCAAGAAAATGGTCTCCTGATTGTATTCATATCTTTGGAGACTTCCAATTAAGATTAATCTCTAGAGACAATCATAATAGATGAGTGGTTGGGCAAAGGCAGTCTTTTCCATGTAGCTGCAAACATATGCAAAATCAATACAATTTCAAAACATATCCTATAATACTTATACTAATTGTAGCTGCGAAATATTGGCAGAGCAATCTTAGACATCTTCCTTGTAAGCCATTGTTTATTTTATTTATTATTTATTTTGTGACATTTATATACCGCCTCACAGTGCAAGCACTCTCTAAGTGGTTTACACCAGTAAGCAATGTATATTTATATTGCCCCCAACAATCTGGGTCCTCATTTTACTTACCTCAGAAGGATGGAAGGCTGAGTCAACCTTGAGCCGGTGAGATTTGAACCGCTGACCTGCGGATCAGTGTCAGCTAAAGTGGCCTGCAGTACCTGCCTCTAACCGCTGCGCCAGCTCAGCTCTTATTGTTGCTTCAAATATCTTCAAAATACTGAATGAGCACAAAGGGGTGTTGTTACTATTGAGCCAGTCCTACACTATACATGTTTTGGGGAGGAAAGCAATGATGTTTGGGGGCAGTTTTTCTTTATCTTCCCCACTCTGTAAAAACAGCCAATCATATTCCTCAGAAAACTTAAATGATGTTCTATAATTAAGATACGTTTGCAGTTAAGATAGCATGGAAGCTGCTGTTAGTTGATTTACTAGAAATCACATTTCTGTGCTTGTCTTCCTACGATAATTGCAGTCTTGTCAAGTAAATGATGGTCAATAATTTAAAATAACAACTCTTATAGACATTCAGGGAGTCTTTGATTGTGGATAGAATATCAATTGTCAACTATTATTGATAATATTCCTTATCAAACTATTTTCGCTGCAACTGTTTTAGCTTAAAATATTTGGGAAGAAATTCAATTACATTATTATCTTTCATGCCTAACTATATCATGGACTATCTTACAATTTGGGAAAAATGGTTTTTAATATTAATCTGTTCATGCTTTGAGATTATCAGATAAAATACTTCTCTAAGTACCCCTTTTATAGGAAACATAATATGTTACAAGGGGATATATATAAATATGTATGTTTATGGCTGCATGGGGTCATACACACATATGCCATGGCCCCATTTATGAAATTACCCTTTTTGCAAAAAATACTGTCTAGTTTAAAATTTCAAAAACTTCCAACTGCTAGGTCAACACTTTTCCTTTTAATCTGCCCTCTGTTTTAAGTGGTCCTTTGCTAGTCTCTCTGTCTGTGTTAGGCTTTCTGTTAACTTTTTGTGAACCTTTTGCTTTCATAATTTTGTTTTATATAATTATTGTATGTTCCACTTCTGTATCAACTCATTTTGGTCAGCCTGGTATCTAGACGAATAAAAGATGGACATAAGGATTTTTTTAAAAGCAAATAGAAATCCCGTGATACCTTTCTCCATTTGCTTAAGGCTGTTGCATATTATTATCCTTCTTCCATTCTGCCATCCTTGCTTGGCTATAAAACCCAAAGTTGGGGATTAGGGGTTTCTCATTTAAGAGCTTATTCCATAATCCTGCTGCTCAGAAAATATCTTTGCTATTTCTAGCTTTTCTATTAATATTCCATGATACTTAGAACATAAAATTTTATTTAATATATTGGAAGCATTATGATACAGACAGTAAAAATGAATAAAAATATGCTGATGTGTCAGTAGCCATGCTGCTGGATTCTTCAGAGCTAAACACAAATACATGGGTCACATATTACCAGTATTTACCAGAACAGAACATCCATGAAAAATTGCTGACCACCACATAGATGACAAGTGATAGCCTCCCTATGTGGATATTTTTGAATTTTTATTATCTCTGTAATAATCCATGGGGGAAATCTGTCACACAAGATGTTGGTGTTACTCGGTTTATTTTATGACTTAATCTCTGTTACTTGGATTCAGCCAAGGCTATTTTTCCTTTTTTTAAATTTTACTTTAAGGTTGTTTTTAATGTTATTTCAGAATAACAGCACTAGAAGGGACCTTGGAGGTCTTCTAGTCCAACCCTCTGCTTAGGCAGGAAACCTTATGCCAGTGATGGCAAACCTATGGCACGGGTGCCACAAGTGGCACGCGGAGCTATATCGGTGGGCACGCAAGCTGAGATCCGGCGCGCATGTGTGTGCCAGCCAGCTGATTTTCGGGCCTTCTGGGCCCACTGGGAGTGGGGAAACAGGCTGTTTCCAGCCTCCGGAGGGGGTGGGGAAGGCTGTTTTTGCCCTCCCCAGGCTCCTAGAAAGGCTCTGGAGCCTTGGGAGAGCAAAAAATGGGTGTGCCGGGAGGGGGGGGGGAGGGGGGGTCACGCGCGCATGTGCGGGGGGGGCATGGAATTATGGGTGTGGGCACGCACATGCATGACCTCCCACACTCCCCCCCCTTTTGGCACGCGAACCAAAAAAGGTTCGCCATCACTGCCTTATGCCATTTCAGAGAAATGGTTGTCCAATCTCCTCTTAAAAACTTCCATTGTTGTAGCATCCACAACTTCCGGTACTTTGGAGAATAGATTGACTCCCTCTTCTTTAGGCAACCCCTTAGATAGTGGAACACTGCTATCATGTCATCCCTAGTCCTATCTTTTCATTAAACTAGACATACCTAACCCCAGCAACCGTTCTTATATGTTTTAGCCTCCAGTCCCCTAATCATCTTTATTACCGTTCTCTGTACTCTTTCTAGAGGCACAACATCTTTTTTACATTGTGGCAACCAAAACTGGATACAATATTCCAAGTGTGGCCTTACCAAGGCATTATAGAGTGGTATTAACACTTCATGTGATCTTGATTCTATCCCTCTGTTAATGTTGCCTAGGATTGTGTTGGCTTTTTTGGCAGCTGCAGCACACCGCTTGCTCATATTTAAGTGATTGTGCAGTAGGACTCCAATATCCCTGTCACAATTATTGCTATTGAGCCAGATATCACCTATACTATACCTGTGCATTTGTTTTTTCTTACCTACATGTAGAACATTACTTTTTTCACCATTGCATTTCATTTTTTTAAATAGAGCCCAATGTTCAAGTCTGTCAAGATCCTTCTATATCTTAAACCCATCTTCTGGGGTATTGGCTATTCCTGCCAGCTTGGTGTCATATGCAAATTGGATAAGTTCTACATTTCATTCTACATTCTATGGATGTTCCAGTTTGTGTCCACAGTGGCAATTTATTTTCTACATTCCCTCAGTTCTTAGTTTGTGGAATTTAGCATTAATAAGGGATAGCAGTTATTAGAACTCACCCACTGTCCTGAATCTTTCTACCAAGCTTTTCTTGCCCATAGTATTTCTCATCTTGTCCTCCTTTGATCTGTTATTTTTCTTGTTCTAGTTATATAAATTATGGTATATTTATTACTTCACTTATTGGTTATGATCACTTATTTTATCCCTTTGTGTTCACACACATACTTGGGATACACCTGAAGACAACATTTATTGCCAAGTTTAGATTCAGATTAGCTCTGAAGAAGCTAAAACCTGGTTTCAGTAGCTAGTGAGATGTCAGCACATATTTACTGTCGATATTACCTATAAGCAATTGCAACAATAAATAACCACCACAAACACCACTTCCTCTGATGTCTAAAAAGTTTTTGTCATTAACTGTACGGAAGTAATTTTATTTTTGTTTTTTCCCAAGTTGCTATTATTATTTGCCTTCAGCCTTAGTCAGCAATACTGGAATTTTCTGGAGGTCTCCTGCTCAAGTCCTCATCAAACCTGACCTGTTTAGACTTGCAACCCAGAGAGGTCCACTAGATGCTGCCATCGCAGAAATATTTTTCTGTGCTTCAGAACAATTGATATTTTTCAGTGTTCTCATTGTCTTGTTCCTGTGCAACATCTAATACCGAAAGAGAAACTTGTCTCGCCACAATCGTGTTTTGGCCACCTTGCACCTTGAAAAACTCTCCATATTACAGTCCCAGATTTATTGCATACCTAATGGGCCACCATACATGGCTTGTTAGCTTCATTCATTTTGGCAAGTCACAAGTTGTACAAGCCTGTGCTAAATGACCCATACAGTTATTTCTGGAATGGCTAATTAAGAAATAAACACTCCAAGTGTATAATTAGGATTTATTCTTAGTATTATTTTTGCATGCTATTTCCTCTGTCATTGTTCTCAGTTTGAAAACATGAGTTAACCCTATGATAGGTTGGTTAAATGGAAACAAGATGGAGGAACTTCCTAGTTGCATTCACTCAATATATATCCCTTTCATCAGCCTCCCCTAACTTGATGCCCTTTGGATGTACAGTATTTGATATAACAGCTTGTACAATGGCAACAGACTTGGAGAAACTATCTTATATCCATCCTGATAGATTTCCAAGTATAACGTTCTGCCTCAAAATCTGTAAGATTCATTAACAATACGAATGACTTGTAATGAGTTTGGAGCTATCTCAAAGCAGCTTCACTGGGCAAATGACAATTCAAGGTTAATCAACTCCTTGTGGAACTGAATCTTCAATGCTATACATACATGTAGAATTGGGCACAAATCTGAATTCTTAGTGTTTTCTACTTCATCAAATTGAACTCATTATTATTGTTCTGAAGATTGAACTGTGAACTTTCAGAAGTCAATCAGACAATGACTGATGGCAGTCTATATTAGGGATGTGCAAATTATTCAAATTATCTTCACATTAGTATTGCTGGCATGTCAATATTATTATTAGTTCCATGTCAGTACTGCTGGCATAATAATCCATTATTTTTTAAATGAAAGGCTAGAAATGTTGTGTTAATTATATTTGTAAGCTGCCTAGAATATATGTAATAGAAGACATGCAAATATTTGTATAATACACAATTTATCATCATGTCGATTTTCCTACAGCACAGAATTTTGCACAAAAGGCCTGTAGGAAATGACCAGGCTGAGTCTGAGGGAGGGGACAGACATATCAGTCATGAGACCCTTCGTGTATATGTATGTATATGTGTCTGTATATCTATCTATCTATCTATCTATCTATCTATCTATCTATCTATCTATCTATCTATCTATCTATCTATCTATCTATCATCTATCTTCTCTTTCTTTTATTAGTGAGACAAAAGAAGCAACTATAAAAATACACTAGTGATTATGGGGTATAAAAATATTACATACACTGCAGTGATGGCATGATATAGTTGATAGCTGGCATGATATAGTTTATTATCAGTTATCAATATGAGATTAATTCAATCCTTAAATTTATTAAATCTATACCCTATAGAAAAGTATCATCTTCTCATCTTTAGAATATAGGAACATTTAGAAATAGATAATAAATATATCTAAAATTCATTCCTTAACTCGGGGATATCAGTTTTTTCCCCATTTATGTAAAAATTATCTTCTTTGCTAAGTCTCTAACTTGATGATACCAAAATTTTAATCAAATAAATTCCATATGTTGAGAATATAATTTAATATCACACAACTCTGTCTGATATATTTCTTTCCCAAAATGTATTAACATATGCTATAACTAAAACCAAAACAGAGCTAAAGCGGGACAAGACTAAATAATATAAGTTAAAGTACCCTTATAGCTCTTGCTATGCTAGATCAGTGTGGTAGCCAAGAGGTGAAAATGCTCGCCTCCCACTTGGAAGGTTCAGAGTTCCATCCTATGAAGGGACAGCTGTTTATCAGGATGCCAAGAGAAAATAACTGCTGTGAACTCCACAAAGGAGTCAGGAAGGGCATCCAGCCAGTCAACACTCAGCTTCATTCAGTTGTCCCGACCCCACCCCAAAGCAAGGGATTACAGGGTCATAAAAAGAAAATATAGTTCTTACTATGCTAACACTATGGCATTGAATGAAACTTAAATAAGATTCTGTAACATGAAAACTACAACAATAAAATGACTGGTAAGCATCAAACTTGCAACATGATAAAGACAGCATTTGGAAGCTTCTCTACAAAGCACCGTGGTGCAAATAAGATAGAAATAAGCAAGGGTCTTCTCTGTGGCAGCACCGGCTCTCTGGAATACACTCCCCCTGGAGAGCCGCATTATTCCCACCCTGCCAGCCTTCAGAAAAGCACTAAAAATCTGGCTTTGTCGACAGGCCTGGGGCCAATGATTTTAATATAACATCGAGCACTCTTGACCCCATGAATGAATTAATTGTATGGAGTTTTTAAATTGTTGTTTTTTAACATTTTTAATGTTTTTAATAATTATTGTTTTTAATGACCCCCCCCCCAATATTTATTATTTGCATGTAGATTTATTGTTGTGAGCCGCCCAGAGTCCCTGTGGAGTGGGCAGCATACAAGTGTAAATAAATAAATAAATAAATAAATAAATAAATAAATAAATAAATAAATAAATAAATAATAAATAAATAAATAAATAAATAAATAAATAAATAAATAAATAAATAAATAAATAAATAAATAAATAAATAAATAATAAATAAATAAATAAATAAATAAATAAATAAATAAATACCCATATATTGCTATACTGTAATTTTTCTAAGGCCATTTCAACAGTTTTACACAAACATGTTAAAAGATCAGAGAAACACCTTGTGAAGGTTCTTTTACAAGATTTGAAATCTTCTATAATCCACTTAGTAACTAGGTTTTATGCTGCCACAATGGAACTAAGTCAAAAGTTGGTACAGGTATAAATTTAATTGCCTTTTTTTCAGTACTATAGCGCTACAATTATATTGCTAAATTGCTATGTTTTTTGTTTTTTATAAATATCTTATAAGGGTTTTAATTTCATTATGCTTTAATCTTACAAATTATAATTTAATGTTAAAGTTCTTGAGAATTAATTTGATCTTAGAGACATAGTTTAGGGTCATAATGTACTATTATGCTACTTCTCTTTCCTTCTTGAGATGTTTTGAGGAAGTGGTTGTTGATCTATATTTTGTCTGTCTGACTGTTTATTTTGTGCTAATCGCTGAATAAAGATTACGAGTCTTGAATAGAATGAAAGCAGTTCAATACCCAATTCCTATGTTTAAAAAATATGATTCGTCCTGCTCTCTAATCGTTTTATTATTTTATGTTAGGGTTAGAGCTAGGGTTAGCCAGTAATGGTGATGTTGTCCCACCTTTCCGCCAGGTGCTCAAGATGTACACATAGCACTTCCTTTTTCATTTTCCTTCCCAGAACAGCCACCCAGTGAGGTAAGTTTCATTAGAAATTAGTGACAGGCCCCAAGTCATGTATTGAGCTTCCCAGTCTAACAATGGTCTTCAGGCCTATTTTTAGTTGAACACCTTTACAGAGACCACATACTTTTTTCTCCAAATGCCTCTGTTCGATTCTTAATTTGCTTTGTTCTAAATCTATTGATGATCCGTAAGCCCCTTCTGAGCAGAATGGTGATTCATAGCTATGATGATTGCATAAATAAGCTAACATAAACTAACACAAACATAATAGATCTACCCAACTATCACTAAAAAGGTAGATAATCTCTATGGATGTTATGTCTGACAACAATGACTGGCTGTGTATTTTGGAACTAAAGAAAGAAGGAGAAGCCATGTAAATGAGTCAAGTAATCTTTTATCCAATGCACATTATTTGCACCGTGATGCAATTATCGTCCAAACAAAAGGTCAATTGTTTTTAGAATGTGATGCAAATAATATCATGTTTCAAGGGGATGCATTTTTTTTTAAAAAAAACCTCAGAATTATTTTCTTTTGACATCAATTTGCAAGCAAAACTGGAAGGAAGGAGATAGGTGGATTCGCTGCCAGGCAAAGGCAGAAAGAAGTGGGAAGAGGAGCAACACACCATTAATCAGATTTTCCATGTCAGCTCAGGATTTCTAGATAATCATATCAAAATTATACCAAAATATTTTTTAAGGAAGACTAGCTGTTAATTCCAAGTTCTCAACTTTATTCCGTCACTCAAACAACAAAGTTGGAACTTCTTTTATATATATATATATATATATATATATATATATATATATATATATATATATATATATATATATATATATATATATATATATATATATATATATATATATATATATATATATAGAAAACTCACAGCTGAAAAGAATGTTGCTGGTCTCTGAATTAATTTCTATGAATGTTAACAAAAAGTATCCCATTCAGTATAATTTATGGGATTCAAATTTGCTTATATTTTGCATCCCAATACGTTATAGATGTTTATGTTTTTTCTACATTAAACTAAAGGAGAATTTAATTTTTAAAAAAATAAATCTTGGGATTTGATTGCTTTTGGGATTCTCTACATCATACATACCGTGAAACTCTACATTTGAGTGATTGGATGATCTACATTACATTGATTTAAGTGATATATTTTATAGAAGTAGAAAGTAAGCTTGAAAATATTGAAGCAGACATTCTGCAAAGGCTCCTCTTGGGGGGGGGGGGAATAAACCTGATAGATGATTGAGGAAGGGGGAGGAGATACATTATATAGGCATATTGCAGTTTTTGTAAAGTCCAGCCAATTTTTCCTTTAGCTTTAATCAAATGCAAAGCATGGTGTCTATTTCAGTTTTATTAAAGGAAAACTGTGGCTCATGAGTAACTATTTTATTAACATGTAAGTCAATGAAAATTCCATAATTAAAATTACTTTATGTTCTGAAAAAAATCTGAGTTTACAGCAGCTTGAAAACACATTTCTGAACTCCTCATCTCCTCTGTGTACATCTCAATGATGCTATTGTCAGGCCAAAGCACTTTTCATTGGAAACATTGGCCTGCCACATTTATGCTTAGAATGTATTCTTGCCATGGGAATTTGGGAGGGATGTAGAGATGTAGCCATAACAAATTCCTTCTAGATTCTCAAGGTCATCCTTTGTCCAGGACCTGGTCGGAAGCTGAGGGGAGGAACGAACGCGTTGGCAGAAGATGAATGGGCAACGTGATGGACTTGGGGGTGTGGGACAAGGGAATGAACTTTAAACTGGGTGGGGAAACCCCAGTAGCTTTAGATTTGGGTTTTCCCCAGATGTGCCAACATGGCTCTATTAATAAATTTGAACTTTGAGGAATACATGGCCTCGGACTCTGATTTAAGTTTGGATGCTATTTGGAACCCTGACAGCTATAATATTGCCTCTACCACCATTGCAACAAGGCAATAGATAGATGTACTCTATCTATTGGCACCTGAATAACCTTACTGCCAATTCTCTTTCTGCCCCCACAAAGGGCTCTGAAATTCAGATTGCTGTATAGATCTTTCCCAGCAAAGGTTACACTGAACAAGCTACTGAAACTACAGTACTTGATTGTCAAATGCCAAGTACAGTGATTGTCATGATACTTTTCTTTTGAATAGGTACAACTGTGCCCTTACTCACAACTTTTCTCCAGGATAATTGCTTAGCAACCCTGTGGCCACACTGATCCCGTCCTTGTCAGCCATTATTGACAGATGGATTGTATAGGTATCCTGACTTCTCTCTGGGCACTCAAGGCACTACCTCGGCAATTTTTGGACCTGAATGAAACAGAAAAAGACAATCATACTCCACTGCATTGATCAAAGCCTCTGTATTTTTCCAGGCGGACATGTGATTTTTTTAAAGGGAGAGATGCATGGAGTCTAAGACGAGAACAATATGAACTGCTTGTCATACTGCTCCATTTTACCATTTCTGAGGCCGGAAGACACTCAGGTTGCTGAGGAAGATTTTAGGCTTCAGTTGCAACAAAGGAAGATGGAGAAACAACACAATGAAACTTCTAGTTTACTCAGGAAGCCCTCAGTTTGGGTCTAATTATTGTGTGACCCTCCTAACTTGGATAACAGCAATTACTCTTTACTTTCAAAGTCAAATCACTCTGAAGCAACAAGAAAGAAAGAAGAAAGCATGAATGCTTTTAAGATAGTGAGCTAAACCAGACCTATTTCATAGAACGTAAGTCAAAGAAACATATCAAAGTGTGGGGACCACACAAAGGCAAAAGTTCCACTATCATTTTTGAAGATCTTCCCATTCAAAATAAAACTTTCTGCAGTTCCTATTTGCATAATATTGATTATTCCCCTCAATCCTTGTTTTTTTACTTACTTAAAAAGAAATTCATGCTGAGATGAAATGGCCATTACAGTTGTTATAGTAACATTAATATAATACAAACTAATATTTTTAAAAATGTACTTTCCATGGGGCATTTATCATCTGAAATTCTGTAGTTGGACAAGATAGAAAGGAGGAAAGGAGATATAGCAATAGCACTTAGACTTATATACCGCTTCATAGTGCTTTACAGCCCTCTCTAAGCGGTTTACAGAGTTCAGCATATTGCCCCCAACAATCTGGGTCCTCATTTTACGGACCTCAGAAGGATGGAAGGCTGAGTCAACCTTGAGCCTGGTGAGATTTGAACAGCTGAACTGCTGAACTAGCAGTTCAGATTGCAGTGCTGCCACTGAGCCACCACAGGCTCCTATAACAAGTATACACAATTAATTCAGTTATATATAGTATTCTGGTCTGGCATCATAGAGCTGAAAGATATCATTTAGACCAGACTTCTCAGCCTTGGCCACTTGAAGGTATGTGGACTTCATCTTTCTCAGGCAGCTGCACTGGCATTAATGGGCATTGACACAGCAATGTATTCAGTTACTGTTTATT
Source organism: Diadophis punctatus similis (assembly GCA_023053685.1). Taxonomy (NCBI): domain Eukaryota; kingdom Metazoa; phylum Chordata; class Lepidosauria; order Squamata; family Dipsadidae; genus Diadophis; species Diadophis punctatus. The sequence goes on along the minus strand of JALIGW010000005.1, from coordinate 39,532,588 downwards.
GATTTAATTGGTTTATATATAGCTGGCCAAATAACGTACAAGTCAGGGTAGTGTGCATAGTTAAAAACCACAAATAATCACTCTCCCTCTTAACAGAATAACAGAGTTGAAAGGGACCTTGGAGGTCTTCTAATCCAAACCCCTGTTCAGGCAGGAAGACTTACCGTATTTTTCGGAGTATAAGACGCACCGGAGTATAAGACGCACCTTAGTTTTTGGGGAGGAAAATAGGGGAAAACAATCTGCCTACCAGGTATTCATCTGGCTAGCATCCTTAGTCTGGTCAGCTTCAGCACATTATTTTATCCCCTGGTTAGGACTTAAAAAAACCTTCTTCTGAGAGAGTAACAATGAAAGAGCCTGCAAGCCAGTAACAGCTGGGAAGATTGTTAGCACCTGGTTAGGGCTAGAAAAAAACTTATTCAGAGCAAGTAGAGCAATGAAAAAACCCTGCAAAGACTTAGGGCTGGAAAAACATTCTTCTGAGAGAGTAACAATGAAAGCGTCTACAAGCCAGTAAGAGCTGGGAAGATAGTTAGCACCTGGTTAGGACTAGAAAAAAACTTATTCGGAGCAGCTTCAGCACATTATTTTATCTCCTGGTTAGGACTTAAAAAAACCTTCTTCTGAGAGAATAACAATGAAAGAGCCTGCAAGCCTGTAAGAGCTGGGAAGATAGTTAGCACCTGGTTAGGGCTAGAAAAAAACTTACTCGGAGCAAGTAGAGCAATGAAAAAAATTATGCAAAGACTTAGGGCTGGAAAAACATTCTTTGGAGAGAGTAACAATGAAAAAGCCTGCAAGGTAAGAGCTGGGAAGATCTGTTAGCACCTAGTTAGGGCTGGAAAAAAAAGCTGCATTCAAAGTATAAGACGCACCCAAATTTTCAGCCACTTTTAGGAGGAAAAAGGTGCGTCTTATACTCCGAAAAATACGGTATACCATTTCAGACAAATGGTTGTCTGAAAACTTAAAAACTTCTTTAAAACTTCCAGTGTTGGAGCATTCACAACTTCTAGAGGCAACTTGTTCCACTGATTGTTCTAACTGTCAGAAAATTTCTCCTTAGTTTTAGGTTGCTTCTCTCCTTGATTAGTTGCCATCTATTGCTTCTTGTCTTGCTTAAAACCATCAAAAGCAGTCAAGACAACACAAAGCCTCCTCACCTAGTGCCTGGGGAAAACCCAGATATTCAGCGCCTTCAAAAAAAAGCATGTATATGTATATGTATACTCTGATTCTTCAGGTCTTTCTAGAGCAGGGGTGGCCAAACCATGGCACATGCGCCAAATGTGGCGCATTGGATGATTACAAGTGGCACATTCAAGACAGGGGTGAAATGCTCCCGGTTCGCTTTTACCTGTCAGTCGTCAGAGAGCCGATCGCAAAGGCAGCGCGACGCTCCGCCCACCCGCCAGGACACCGCCATATGAGTTCTTTTACCCTCTGTGCATGCACAAAGCGTTCTTTGCATGCTCAGAGGGTAAAAGAACTCAAATGGCGGTGTCCTGGCGAGTGGGCAGAGCATCGCGCTGCCTTTGTGATCGGCTCTCCGACGACCGACAGGTAAAAGCGAACCAGGAGCATTTCACCCTTTGAAGAGTTATCTTCACCAAACGAGACTCTCCGGCAGCTGTAGCACCACCAGTGGGGTCCACGACAGCAATCATCCTCTCGTCCAAGAGATTATTTCTAACTATTGTAGATTGGTGCTCCAATAAACATGTGTCTTTTGAAATGGTGTAAATTAATTAATTGAATTGTGATTGAGTTATTCCTTTTCCTCCCTTAAGCAAAGCAGATCCTATCCCTATCCCTATTTTACAACCCCAAACGTGAAAGTAAGAAGGTAAAAAACGTGCTTGAGTTGTATGGCGCATCTGAACTTGACTGTGAAAAAATTGGCGCATGGTATGCTTAAGGTTGGCCACCACTGTTCTAGAGTGAGGTTCTTTAGCAGTTTCAGTAAAGCAAGCAGCAGAAAACCCAAAATGGCTTGATTAGGCACAACAGGCAAGTTAGATTTGCATACGATTGAGCCATATCTCCTTGACTTCAGTCTCAATTCCAGTAAGATTATGCAGGGCTTATTTTTAGGGTAGAAAAGCAAACCTGAATTTTTTCCTGCCTCAGTCATCATCAGCTACAATATAAACTTCCTAAGGCCAAATTAAGTTGTCAGTTAAATCTTTACAAACATAGTGTTTCCCAATTACGGCCGTTCAGTAAATTTGCAAAAGGATTATAATTTAATAAAGGGTTCCCTTGAGGCAAGAGAAGGAATAGGGATCTGCAGTTGTTCATGTCACAGCTGTCACAATTGTGTGAAAAACTAACGAGAGAGAGAGAGAGAGAGAGAGAGAGAGAGAGAGAGAGAGAGAGAGAGAGAGGGAGGGAGGGAGGGAGGGAGGGAGGGAGGGAGGGAGGGAGGGAGGGAGGGAGGGAGGGAGGGAGGGGGAGGGAGGGGAGAGGGAGAGGGAGAGGGAGAGGGAGAGGGAGAGGGAGAGGGAGAGGGAGAGGAGAGGAGAGAAAAAATATTTACTTTTTCTTCAGATGAGATCTACATGGACTGATGAGATTTTTGTTTCCCAGCCACTAGATGACTCTCTGAGCTGCATCAATTTTTAAACAATTAAAGGATAACATGGTAGGGCTTACTGGAAGTTTGTCTTTCATGTTTCTTTTAACAGTGTGTATTTTGTCTAAAAAAAAGCAGGATAATTGTTAGAATTGTTAGTTTAGTTAAGTTGGGCAGCTCTAGAAACTGAATGAATGAATGAATAAAATAAATTAAAATAATACACTGTCATAAGGTAAAATACTGGTTACTGAAGCAATAATGGATTCTGACTTTGGCAACAATTAACACGTTTGAGGGGGGCATTTTATTTTTATCATGTGATCAGACAGCTTCTAAATGTATGTTTGAGGGGGGGGGGAAGTGGGAAATGTTCTATACTGCAGTTTAAGTGGCAGTTTCACAATTTTAAACTACCGTAGGAGTACTCAGTTCTCTGCAGTGGATTGCTGTACCTGATGTGAGAATAAAGGCACTTTAATTTCAGTTCCAAGGAAAGGAGATTCTGAATCTCAATATAGCTACTTTTTCTATTTAGGAATTTGAGATGTCTGGATTTTCAAAATGTGCCTGCTTAATTCAGCAGTATCTTTTTTATAACCATACATTAGTCTGAAATAGGAATTAAACTAATAACAGGCAGAGTCTGAGGCCATTGGAAAAAATGATGGACATATGTATGGAACTGGTGTTTCTAAAGATGAGAGAGAGAGAGAGAGAGAAAGAGAGAGAGAGAGAGAGAGAGAGACAGACAGACAGACAGACAGACAGACAGACAGACAGACAGAGGCAGAGACAGAGACAGAGACAGAGAGACAGAGAGAGGCAGAGAGAGACAGAGACAGAGACAGAGATGGAACGGCAGTGGTGGGTTGTAAATAATTTTGCCACCGGTTCACGCACTCATTCACGGGCGCGCGCAATGCTTCTGCATATGCGCAGAAGTGTCCCAGGCGGGTGGGTGGAGCCTTCCACCGCTGCCGCTACCGGTTCTAAGAACCTGTCCGAACCAGGAGCAACTCACCACTGGAGAACGGCAATCATGCTATACTCTTGAACTAAAGAGTGCTATTCTTAAACAGAAGACGTATTTGGGGTAGCCATATTAATCAACCACTGAACCAATAGAAAAGGATCTCATGGCATTGTAAAGGAGTGAGTTTATTTATTGTTAGATTTATATACCTCCTTTCCTCCAAGAGGTCCTTATGACTACCACTGCCACCAGGCTTGGCCCAAAATTACCCAATAGGTTTCTATTACTAAGTGTGATCATTAATCTAGATTCTGCCAATCTTACTTCAATGTTTTAGTGAATATATCACACTGGCTCTCAGTTATTGTGGCACAAATTGCTGCAGTCCAGAGCTTATTTGATTGGCATTTTATCCCAGCATTATTTCCACAAAATGAGAGAATTGGGACTGATGAAAAGGAAATGAACAAACAAGAACTAAAACAGTTATTGGTCATGTTCTGTTTACCCCGATGGCACTTACTGAAAAGAATGCCAGGTGTATTTTGCATAATGCTATTTTATGTTTTGAAGGCACTGTGACTGGCTGATTTCAAAACTAATCCAAGTCCTAATCCAAGTGTTATTCAGTTAAGAATACTGAAGAAGAATGTACTTAGGTTTTCTTTTCTTTCCCAAAACCTACATCAAGATGCATCCACTGTAGATCCACATTTTTAGTGAAACAAAGTCTTTCTTTTACTGGGACTTATGTAAAGGTTTGTCCAAAAAGATCATTTTTATTTTCTAGGTTGTAGTGATTCCATATTTTTTTCATTTATCTTTAATCTACTAGTCTCCAATTATTTCTCCAAATATATCACAACAACTACTCAAACCTAATGTCTAGACCAGTGATGGCGAACCTATGGCACGGGTGCCACTGGTGGCACACGGAGCCATATCTGCCGGCACGCGAGCTGTTGCCCTAGCTCAGCTACAGCGCGCATGTGTGTGTATGCCAGCTGATTTTTGGCTCGCGCGGAGGCTCTGGGAGGACGATTTTGGCCTCCGGAGGGCCTCCAGGGTGGCGGGGGGAGCGTTTTTTGCCCTCCCCAAGCTCCAAGAAAGCCTCTGGAACCTGGGGAGGGCAAAAACGGGCCTACTGGGCCCACTGGAAGTCAGGAAATGGGGGAGTGGGGGGATCACGCACGCATGCACAGGGGGGTGGGGCAAGTGGGGGGCTTTGAATTATGGGTGTGGGCATGCACAAGCGTGCGATAGCGCGTGCGCGCATTATTTTGGCATCCGAGGGAAAAAAGGTTCGCCATCACTGGTCTAGATATTAAATTACAACTGTGCTAAATGGAAAAGAATTACAGAGTGATTCTTACAATTAGACAAACAGATGAACACAATAAATCATGCATGGGTTTCCAAGAACATTTTATGGTGCTACTGTGAGTTGGTTCCCATTTACAAAAGGGCTGCCATGTTGGGAATAGCCAATCAGAAAATCTGTTCTTCTTGCTGTCTCTGGTAGCCTTTTAAGAGCTTTCCTGTGGTTCCTAGAATATTTTTGTATTTCCTAGGATATTTTTGCCTTTCTGATATTCATGACGGAAAACTTCTTATCCTTATGGTGAATAGACAGGAGAAGAGATTACCTAACCATTCCCCTGCCAATGTTTTTATTTGTTTCCCTAACTTATTATTGTACTCTAGAGCTGTGATCACAATAGCAATCCATCAGATCTTTTTTATGATATAGCAAGAAAACAACAGAAAAGATTAAGAACTTCCCTCCCTGGTGTCCCTTCCAAAGTATATTTTGAGATAACGAATCAAGAGAAACATTGCACATAACTGTATTTGGACTCCTTGGAGATTTCTGATCTTAGTTGTTTGCTTGCAGATACTACCTGACTAAGTAACATCATCAGTGCATCATCAGTGGTAACATCATTGATGATATTGCCTAGTCAGGTAGAGAGCACAGTTCAACTATGAGCTATATATGTTTTCTTCTATTGTAATATTTTTTGTATTATGTTTTTCTTGATTATATTTTTTTTATTAGACAAATATCCTTGCAATGATTTTTGAAATATACACAAAGTATCAGATTAAAATCCATTTTGTATTTTTCTTGATAAATTCTTGATAAAGGATGCAAGAATTGAATAGATTTTCAGTCTTAGGTGGAGATGGTAACATAAAAACACCTCTCGGGGAAAAAGTGTGCCCAGAAGGGGTCTAGCTGGTATTTGAATCTGAAGTATAAAACCATGTCCTGATCATGCATACCAAACATTCAGCTGGATATCACAATATGCAATAAAGTTGTGCTACCACAGAATTCTGACTGTATACATTAATAAAAAACACTTTGCTTGACTAAAGACTTGTCCAAGTACTAAATACACATAATACTATGATAGTGTTTTCCTGTACTTTTTCTATCATTAACAAATTGAGTGGTGATATTATTAGAAATACAATAGCAATGAACACCCTCCTTAAACTTTCCTTATTTCTTCTACCTTTTCTGTTGATCTAGTTCTTTCATTATTAGACTGCTTTCATTATTAAAGCCATGAAGGGAAAAATAATTTTGGAGGAATTGATTGACACAAAGTAATATCCAGGAAGAAGTCAGTAGTAAAACTGGGGATCTTCATCTCTATAGTACACTACTAAATTATCTAATCTCACAGCAGTTTATAACATAACATACAATGAAATATCAATATCAAGCCAAGGTGGCGTAGTGGTTAGAGTGCAGCACTGCAAGCTACTTCAGCTGACTGCTAGCTGCAGTTCAGCAGTTCAAATCTCACCGGCTCAAGGTTGACTCAGCCTTCCATCCTTCCGAGGTGGGTAAAATGAGCACCCAGATTGTTGGGGGCAATATGCTGACTCTGTAAACCGCTTAGAGAGGGCTGTAAAGCGGTATATAAGTGCTATAGTGCTAAGTGCTAATTGTAAGGAAAAAAATACATAAGTACAATAAAATGCCCACAGTAACTCACAACCTAACATCTTAACTTAATACACTCATAATAAATCAAAACCCAAGATAGTAATCACAGAGCAAATTGAAACAATGTAAAATATTGATGGCAAATAATCATAACTCTAAGGCCCTCTGGAAATGTTTGATCTTCACTCTGCAATTGGAACCCTTCCAGTTCACTAACATATCTGAAAATAATAACTATTTGTCTTGTATCCTGATTCACTGCTAGAGAAAACAATCCGACCTATCGATGCTGAATTTTGAAACCTTAATTAAGAAACTTGAATATCTATATTTTGGGAAAGTAACAAACTGCTACAGTATTTTTCTATTTAATGCTTGCACTAAATTTGCAATAGCTTAACAGCTTAATTAGGAAACTAAGGCAGAAATTCAGATATGTAGAGTATTCAGTGTGTTCCCTCTCCTCTTCCTCTTTTTTGTCAATATTTATTTCTTCATGGAATTTCTTCATACACTGCCTTCCTGGGAAGATCAGGTTTGCTAAATTTCAGATTAAAAGGCTGAGAGAATTTTGTCTAACAGCATTTATATTTTGCAATTTTTCCACTAATGTTTCTTTTATTTTGTGGGCAACTGTTAAAAAAATAACAAACAGCATAATGGTTGTTTAGCTAACAAACGAGCAAAGTTAAAGAAAGTAATAACCATCAAAACTCTGCATAATTTGAAAATAATTGAAAAGTCATTTGAATTTTGAGAGAGAGAGAGAGAGAGAGAGAGAGAGAGAGAGAGAGAGAGAGAGAGAGAGAGAGAGAGAGAGAGAGAGAGAGAGAGAGAATGTGATTCATTCCTCTTGTTTTGCCCCATGATTTTCTTCATAAATGAAGGGGAAAATACATACATTGCACACATATCCCTATGCAAAAAATTCAGAAGGATGTGTGCACATGAATGTTTTAAAAGTTTAAACTTGGAGGAGGGCATTGTATTGTTTTCTGCTCAGCAGACATTAAAATTCTAGAAATTGCAGCAGAACAGATTGGAGCAAACTGTCAAATGCAGAAGAACTTGAAATCTAGTACTTTCCTACACTTTCTCAGATTCTCCAAACACTAGCAAAGCTGTTTTAACATTCCCACTCTTGGATCTTTGCTAGTGCTGTTATACACAGTATAACTTCAATATTACTTCAACGGTCTTCTTTCAAAGCACTAAGATTGGACAGCCTTATTAAAATCATTCACTGTAAAGAGAAGCTGCAGTTTCAGTCATAGAATTATATGCCTTCCCACTCTTCCAATCATAGCTTTTGGCTTAAAAGCTTGGCAGATAAAGACAGTTCAGGATTTTAGGCAAGTGTCTTCACCTGCATTACCTGGAAATACCAGGGAATGAGTCCAAGATCTCTGGTTACTAGGATGTTTCAAGAACATGTATCTTCCATGACCTTTCCTATTAAGAACGGCTGTAAGAAAAAATTGTATGGCATGCATCTCTGATAGTTTTGAAGACATACACACACACAAATTATATTAGGATCTTGAATCTCAATTATGTTTCAAGGCTAGAAAATCATTCAGACAAGATATCTGTGTAATGTATCAAACAGAATAAAATATGCTAAAGGAGAATGGTATTTGGTGAAGTAAAAGAGTTTGGAGTAAGACAGCATTCTATCTATATGTATTTGATGAGCTCAGAGCAATATTTTTAACCATATGAGTGGCTGATCAAACACACAAGGCTTCAGGCGATCTTTAACAAAATGATTAATACTATGCAACAAAATTGTCCTTTTCTTTCTATCTAACTTTTTTTACTCAGTTTGAGAAAAAAGAATTCACTTCAGAAATTCCTTCAGAGGAAAAGAGAATTTTGGTGAAATTTTCATGGTTGAAGGTATGGTGAAGTTCCCTTATATCTGTCTTAAGGTCTGTAGTTACATTGGCTTCCTATACTTCAATTAAATCCCAAAGGAAAATGTTCAATGGGAACTACTTGTGGGAATTTTTAAAACTGGAAATATGGTGAAAGAGATGACAGAAAAACTGTACAGCAGTGGTTCCCAATGTGGGGCCCACGTCCCACAGGGGGGCAATTTGATTTTTAATGGGGGCAATTGGAACCTTGTTTAAGCCAAGTTAATGGCCTTTTAGGCTTCCTCCGCATGAGTAGGAGTTCACTTTTTGAATAGTAAGAATTATATGTTGTGGGGGCATCAGGATTTTAGAGATGCTTAGGTGGGGCATGGCCAAAAAAAGGCTGGGAACCACTGCTGTACAGTAAGCATTATCAGAAAAGAGTAGCAATAGAAGTAGCACTTTACCCCAGCTCCAACAGTAAAATGAACTCATAAACATTAACAAATGAAATTCTAAAGCATCCTGAGAATAAAATAGAAGCATTTTTGTACGGGCTTTTGTGAAATTGCAAGTTAGTTTTGGTATTAATGAATAATATTTTCAATTAAAATGTAACTATTTTCCCCCTCTCTGCAAGAAATGGTAGATATGGGAAGATGATTTCTATTAGAGAAACACAGCAAAGGAGTTAATTCCCTCCTTCCCAATATCACAATTTTGATCCTAGTCATCTTTCTCAGAGGTTACTTATAGAAGGGATAAAAAGGCAAGAAATCTGCGAGCTCTCATGTGGATTGTGGAAAAGGCAAATTATATGTTAAAAGTCATTTAAAAATGAACCAGGAGTAAAACTTCCAATATTATCATGCCTTTAAGCCACTGTTCAGCATTGTGTATACTTAAAGAATATATTTGCCACACATGAAAAAAAATTATAGTAATGCTTAAAAGATTGCCAAAATAACCTAGGGTTAGGGTAGTTCTGCTACAGGAAAAAAACATGATATCGGGAAGATATCAGATGACAGTTATAATATGAATAAGATACAATTTTACACACACACACACACACTTTGATTTACACTAAATTGAAACAGTGCATACATGATTTGAGAAATTTGTCACCAGTAAATGTAGTAATGGGGAGACAGCTTTAAAAGTCCAAAACAAGCATGAAGGTTAAAAATATTCGTTCTATTATTATTTGCTTAATTGATTCATTGATTGATTATATGCCACAAGCGTTGTCAATTCTAAATGGCCACATAATTTTTGCCAATAATTTTGTATTTTACATCCATGTGATTTTTTTAAAATACAAAAGTAGTGTGCCATTGACCTCTTTCACCCAGTATGAATTGATGCCTTTTCCATTGTCACTAAAATGATCGTCTGCCTCCAGCATCTTCCTATATCACTGCTACCCAAAACAGGTGATTGATTGCTTTAGCTGGGATGACCTTCACACTTTGGGTGACCCTGCTGGGAATTTATACTCTTGGCATACACACCCAGCATTCTTTGTTCAGCTCTTCCAGGAACACCCCTGCACAGAGGCTGCACAGTAGGACCTGTTAGGATGGAGATAAATTATCTCTTATAATTCATTTTTTTATTAAACAAATAAACACAATTCCAGATGGCAAAGAGCAATAAAGAGCCACAATTTAATCCCCCTAAAAGCCCGTCCCCCTGTGGCAGCAACAAACTCAATCAAGTAAGCCACTTAATTACCTCAGGGTTCTCCAAGTTCCCCAGTTCAATCACATAACTATGTCTTCAGGTATTTTGGAAAAATAGCAAGGTGGGGCCAATCTTATCTCTAAAGAAATTATATGCCAAAGGGAGGGAGCCACTACAGAGAAGGCCCTTTTTCTTGGTCCCACTTTATATGCCTTGTCTTCTTGTTCTGGTGGGCAAAATAGATGTAACTGTGGAGAGATGGTCTTTCCAATAACCTGGTCCCAAGAGGTATAGGTTTAAAGGTGATAATCAGCATCTTGAATTCCACCCAAAAACAAATAGGCAATTGATCCAGCTCCATCAAAAGATATGGCACATGTGTAAACTTGGGCTTGCCCAAAACTATGTGGGTCATTGTATTTTGAGCCAACTGAAAATTCTGTATACTTTTCAATGTCAGTTCTATGTAGAGCTTATTGCAATATCCAAATGGATGGTGATCAGGGAGTAGGTGACTGTGAGAAGGGTGTGTTGGTCCAGAAACAGGTGTAACAGATACACAACATGCAACTGTGCAAAAGCCCTCCTGGCCATGGGCAGGAGCTGTGAATCCAGAAGAACTCCAGATTATGCACTGGGTCTGCCTGCTGGTAATTCCCCAAGAGTCAAGGAGTCCTGCATCAAAGCCAAACTCTGTCATTCTAGGGTTCAATTTTAACCTGTTTGTCCCCATCCAGACTATTGGTATCTCCATCCATGATGATGGGTATTTCACCCAGCAGTTTTATGTAAATGTTAAACAGGAGAGGCGAGAATTCTGACCCTTGTGGGACCACTGCAAAGCAGGGGCCAAAAGTTAGACCTCTCACTCCTAAGTAACATCAATTGGAACCAATGTTGAAGGAAGGAGGACAACACTGTGTCCTTCCCCACTCCTTCTCCCCAAAGCTGTTTGAGAAGGATATCATGGTCAATGTATAGAAAGCATCTGAGAGGTCAAGTAGAGAAAGGAGGGATGCACTGCCTCTGGTCTTCTCTCACCAGAGATCTTCAAGGATGTGACCAGTGACATTTCCATCCCATATCCAGGCCTGAATCCGGGCTGAAAAGGGTCCAGATACTCCACTTCTTCCAGGATCCTTTGGAACTACAGCATGACTGCTTCTTGTGGTCTTCTCCAGAAAGGAAAGGTTGGAAACATGATGAAAACTGTCCCTCGGGGTGGGGTCTAGCATGGGATAACAGAGGCAGTATGTCTCTTGGTACATGTTGCTGAGGAAAATCAAGGAAGGGTGCTATTGCCTTCATCTACTATTTGCTTCCTATAGATATTGATTGGTCACCGTGATCGGTATATCCTGGATTAAATGAAGCTATTGGCCTTCTTACTGAATATTCTGCTGCTAATGATATGATTTCTGTCAGAGGAAGCCCCCACCCCCACCCCACCCCCAGAAGAATGAAATATTTTGGGAAATATTAAAAAAGGCAGAATATTACATTTCCCCAAAGGGAGAAATTGAGAAACATGCTCTTAAAGACAGAAAGCAGACTCAGTTTTCTTAATAGCCCACAGCAGATGCCAGCACTTAAGAGATAAAGAGCTTATTGAAAGAGGAAGACAACTATCTAGATAGCTGTATTCATAAGCAAAGCAAATACTGCAGGCAGAAATCCATTCAAGACAGGATATTTCGAAACTCCTTGCAGCAAAGTTTGACAGCTAAAGGCAGAATGGTAGGATTAGAAAGCAGCCCCTTACCCAAGTTCCAACACAGGGCGAAAGCCATTAGCCACAATAGGAATTGCCCAACACCCTTTCAGAACACAAGCCCCTTCATTGCACCACCCCCAGAACAGTTCAAACTTCAAAGTCAGAGAAACCTATAAAGATCACTCATTCAGCCTTTTTGTCAGCTGACCCAGAACTGCACACTGTCTTTGTGGTTTTGTTCAATAAACTTTCTTTCCAATCAGCCTCCATGTTGTTTCCAGCGTCTTTCTCTCAGCTTGGAACTGAACCAGGTGGTTTTTCCTACCAACACTGTTCTTCAGAGTTGATATTACAGCTGCTTGTAATCTAGCATTTTATAGGTATAGAATCAGGATATGGCAGACAGAATGAATCAGTGGGAATGGATTCAAGTGTGCTGCTAAACAATGGTGTGGCCCTGGTGGGCTTGACTTTGGTTGAGGCATTTGTTTCGAGATGAGACCTGTGGGAGAGCCAAGAAGTAGAAGGGCATGGAGGAATGTAATATGTGAAAAGGAAGCAGCAAGGCAGGAGTTAAAAGGTTCAAATACCCTCCCATCTGGAATTAAAAGAGGGGCCCACCTCTGGCTCCCCTTCTTTTTCTGGCCTATATTAGCATTGTTCTGCTAGAAAACCTTCTGTTTGTGAAAACGTTCTAGCCTTCAGGACAGAAGCCAAAATCAAAGCACAGCCTTTTATTCGGAGGTTTATCAGTAGTTATTGTCCTTATCAAACAAAGCCCTTTCATCAGGGCTTCTTTAACACACTTTATTTCTCTTTTATTTTGCTTTGAAATAAGCTGGGCAACAATTAATTTCAGAGAGAGAGAGAGAAAAAAAGAGAATTCAACAAGGATCTATTACTACTCTCGGCTTCTATTGCTGTAATGAAAATCTATTTCCTTTCCCTTTTGTGTCCCATATAATTTAATGCCCATTTTATTAATGGTCTGAAATAATTACGGAACCTTTTGTGATTCTCAAGTATGTTTCATTTAATTGTGCAATAAACGCCTAATCTCTTCCTCCATCTGAAGCTATTATGGCATTAAAATTAACAATTATGCAGCAGCGCACCCGGGTCCATAGAAATCACTCCAGATAACTAGACATATATAAATCATTCATGAGTACAATTTCTGAAAAGAGACGAAGGGCGGAGGGGGGGGGTGGACTGTGTAAAGAATGACATTGGGAAGCCAAGGGCCTGCTCTGAAGGAAGATAGCAACACCTTACAAAAATCTTTTTCCCTCTTTCCTTTTTTTTCTTTGTTATTATTATTTTACTAATTGTGTTATGTGGCACGTGCTCTCCCCCCCCCCTTTTTATTAGCCTGACAGATATTTTCAGAATTAATTAACCGTTAGCTCAGAGGATAAATTTTCATTATCAATTTTCTCCCCTTCTTTCCTTTTATAGTTTGTCTTTCTCTTCAGACCAACAATTATACTCTCTGCTTTCACTGGCAGTGCCTGTTCAGTAGGAGGTAATCCAAATGAGGAAAGTGCTTTTCTTTGGGACCCATTCACTTTCTGTCTTCCTCCTTTTGTGGGATTTAATAGCAAAGGCTGAGAGGTGCATTGTGGACAGAGAGGTTAAGTTTGTTGTCTCAGCACTTTGTTGACAGGAGACAGTGCAGAAATCTAGGAACCTTTCACGGTGAGGGCACTGGGAAGGTCTTACAGCTAGACTCAAGATATTTTTGGCTTGCATCTGGGATATAGTTTTATTCCACATGAAAATAAGTTTTTGTTAACTTCACTAGACTCAGATCATTGCCAGTTCATTAGGAATGGGTCTTGCCACATGTTACTGTATTACAGCCTTCAATTTCTCTAATAAGTCAATAATGAGGGATGCTGGGAATTGTAGTTTGGTATTTGGAAGAATACATTAGACTAGACAGCTTTAAGTCAATCACTCCCTCCTTCTTTTTCATTCCATTCTCTCTTATAATGCTGGAAGAAAATGGAGGGAAAACCCATGTTTGCTTCCATTTAGAGTATAAACACTGAAATGCATAAATAAATAAATAAATAAAACCTCTTCTGTATACTTTCCATTCTCCCTTATAGTGTTAATTCCCATGTACAGTAGAAAATAAGAGAAGAGGCTGATGTTAGGGAACTGGTACATCAAATATAACTTTCTAACCCACAAATCTTCTAAGTCATATTGTCCTATGATTTCTTGCAAGGTTTATTTTTCCTCCAGCAAAAAAACCTTTTTTTTCCTTTTGCTTTTTCAGGTTATTTTAGCATTTGCTTACATCAATTTTTTTATATGTTTGGTTTACTCTATTGATGGGAAACAATAGAAGGTTTCCCCCCCCCCTTTATCTCTCCCTTGCTTTGCATCTTCCCTGACTGCTATTTCTTCCTGATTTAAAAATGTAAACCCTCAGAATGCAGATGGAATGGATGGCCTGACCACATTTTTAAAAAAATCCCTTTCACTAATATCCCGTTATGCCAGTAGGACTGACAGCCCAGCATTCAAAAATCTGAACCTCGTGAATTGGATGAGGCCATGTAAGATAGAGAACTCACTCAGTGAGATCTAAGGATATAATAAAGAGGAAAAGCTAGACGTGTAAAAGCAAGGAAAATAGGGACCAACGGTGAGAGGTACAGGTTTTCTCTCTGTTTACTAATATTTTTTTTCTAATGGAAAATTAAGGAAGCTGGAGAGGTGAGTAGTGTACTTTTTTTACAATTATTTGTTTTTTAAATCAGTGAAATATTTTAAAAGTCACAGCTTAAAATAATTGTAAAAAGAAATCACTCTGTTAAATGAGAGATCTAAGACTGAAAGGTAAACTTTTAATGGCGCTGAGATTTAAGGTTGTTATATATATAACAATATATACAATTTTTATGTAGATATTTTGTTTTATATATAGGTGCCATTTCAAAATACTCGGGTTTTTTACCCATTTTTTAAATGAAAAGATAAAAGTCTGCAGAGGGATGCACTATATGGCTTTTTTGAACATATCAATCAGCTATAAGCAACTGCAGGTTTGAGGTAAATTTCTGCCTTCAGTCTACTGTTCATCCCAGGTCTCCACTTATCCTATCTGCTGCTGTAGATTTAAAGAAATGCTGCATTTGTCATACCAGAGAAAGATGCTTTACAGTAATAAAATCTCAGCTCTTGACATTCCGCTACTCTTTATGGTGCATTGGAATACAAGTGAAGATGGTATCTGGCTGTTCAATGGTATTGACATGACATTAATTTCAACAGGGTACTGCAGTGACTAAATACTGGTGAAGTAGCAAAGAGGGCACTCTCCAGGCCTGGTATGGAATGGCATATCCATTGACAGCAGATTGCCATAGAAAGATACTGTATTGGTAGCCATTGGTTAACAATGACAATAAGGATTGAGGAAGCAGTTATGAAGTGCAGGTCACATGACTGCCCTGCTTAGCAATCGCAATCCTGGCAGTCCCAATTGTCATTGTTAAGTGAATCACCACAGTTCATTAAACAAGGCTGTCACTTGGCTGCCATTTGTCTCCAGCCTGCTTCCCCATTGACTTTGCTAGTTGGAAACCGGAAAGGAAGTTTGCTCATGACAACCGCCTGACTGTGGGATGCTGTAATATTGTAATTGCAAGTTAGGCACCAAACACCCTGATCACAATCACAATCACCCAACTGCATGGGGACACTATAGTTGCCAGTTTTAACCACCACTCATTCATTTAGTGCCATCACAGTTGCTGAAGGGGTGCTTGTTAATTAAGAATCACCTGTATCAGGACTGCTAATCAGAACAAAATAAATAAGAAGCATGCATTTATTTTACCCCCTTTTTAAGTATACTGGCAAGTAATGACAATATTACACATTGAAGTGGAAAAACTATAGTTGTGAAGGTCATTCACTTTAACAATGATTTTAACTTCAGATCTGCCATCTACAATTCATTTTACACAGATCATATGAAAGTTTAATTTAAGTACAAGAAATGTGAAATTCAGGAAATGAAAGAGATCACAAAGAAAGAGAGATATCTTTCAGAAGAAAGCTATATAAAAAATATGAGAAGCATTATGTACTGAATCAGGGTATCTAATACCAACATCCGATATACCATGCTAATTCGAAGTTATCTGAATGGCGAACAAGGCATTATCACCCAGAGAAAACAGAAAACATTTGCCCAAATATGCTAAAATAACCTGTTCAGTTTCTACTATTTTTTTCTCCTTTCAGTTCAGCCTGAAATCATGCAACCAATGTAAGCTGCCATTTGTGTGTGTGTGTGTGTGTGTGTGTGTGTGTGCGTGTGTGTGTGTGTGTTTGTTTGTTTGTTTGTTTGTTTGTGTGTGTGGTATGTATATACAACATATATACATACACACATTTACAGTATATATGTTTTATATATACAAAACATGTGCGTGTGTTGTAAATAATGAATTGGGGGGAAAAGTTAAAATTGTATGCCGGGGCAAATGTTTCATCACGTTAAAAGTGCATTTGAACCCATTGCATCTCTTATGTGCTTTTTCTGGGCGACTCTGAGCCAGGCTGAAACTGCCCTACAGATGAGATATGATTTGCCATCCTTCCTCACCATTTTTCCATTACAAATCTGCCCCAGCTGCAATTTGCATGCAAGAAGTAATAAGATAAATGCCTGCTTTGGTTTCGTATACTCAAAAAAGGGTAGTGATTCAACTGAATGTCCGCTAACCTATTTTCCTTCTGCTAGAGGAACTATGTTGGTAGAGATCAAATTAAGTTCTTATTAAGAATAAGAAGCAGGACAGTGTGATATACACACAGGAAACAAGACCTCCACACCCTGCAGGTATTGCTTACTACATCTCAAACTGGATGATTTAAACTTGCGCTGTCTCTAACCACTATTGATCTCATGAAAAATTATGTTCCCATAACTCTTTTTGCTAAGCTAAATCTCCTTAGGTTTCATGTTACAATGAACCCCTCAAGCAGGGATAGTCTCTCTCTCTCTCTCTCTCTCTCTCTCTCTCTCTCTCTCTCTCACACACACACACACACACACACACACACACACACACACACACACACACACACACACACTTTTTTAAAAAGGTTTGGCTATTTGCAATATCCTGCTCAGAGGATGAAGAAAAAACAGAGCACAAACGTCCCAAAGCTGAAGCTGATGAACCCCCTCAGAGACTCACTCCCTACTATGTCACCTCTGAACCTTTTCTGGACACTTCAGTTAGAACTAAAACTGCAGAAATAGCAATAGCATTTAGGCTTATTAATAGCTTTTTACAGCAGAGGTCCCCACAGCCTGGTACACGGCCTGGTACTGGGCTGCGGCCCTTTGGGAACCAGGCTGCACAAGCGACGGATGAGTAAATGAAGTTCCATGCATGCAAGCAGCAGGCACACACATGAAAGCATTCTCTCTCTCCCCCCCCCCACATTGCCACCACTGCAGCTGTTGCCGGTCCATGGAGCCCAAAAGGTTGGGGACTGCTGCTTTATAGCAATCTCTGTGCCATTTACAATATAAGCATTGTTTGCATAGTGCCCCCCAATAATCTGGATTCTCATTTTACCGATCTCTGAAGGATGGAAGGCTGAGTCAACACTGAGACTGTCAGGATCGAACTCCAGATGGTGGGCAGAGTTTGCCTGCAATATTACACTTTAACCACTGCACAACCAGGGTCCCTGAATAGGAAACAATAATAGTAGTATAATGTAAATACCAAACATCTTGAATAGTGCTGCAGCGTAAGACTTTATAGCCATGCTGCTTAGAAAGAATAAGTTTGTGTGTGTGTTGCAAGCTTGCTGGACTTTGGTGGGACTTGGTTATCCAAACTGTAAAGAGAAGCTATCTTTATAATCTCCCATCATGATATTCCATGATCAGAAATCCAAGAAATCTAGAGTCTTTGACTCCCAACTGGCTATATTCTTCCTAAACCTAGACTTGGTATTGTACTGCTAATCGGGGATACAGCAAGATTTGCTCCTCTTTGAAAGAAAATCACTAGAAATCTATTGTTGTTTTATAATATTTGTTTGTAATTAAATTGTAAATATACAGACTGAACATTGTCCGAGATACAATTTTATGCACCATTTAGTGTTTTCACTTTGGTATCCCAAAACCCTTTCAAGGTCCACACTCAGTTTGGTCTTTGCATCTGTCTCATCTTTATCAAAATTCATACTGAAATCTCTGTTATTCTTTTTATAAACAGACTGAAGGGTTACTTTTCCTTAAGAGGGACGTCTTCCTTTTGCCCTTTTCAAAGTATTTCTCAGCCTTTTAGACACCTTATCTTGTGCTAGCTTAAAAGGTCTTGTGGATGTTGGATTTATGGAAGAATCCTGTTATTTCAAACAAAGTCAATGAAACCATGCATATACAGTGGATATCAATGGCTACATTTAAAAAGTGCTGATTTCAACTCTGTTTTATTGTTAAGATTTGAAGAAAACAATCATTTCGCAAAATATGGTTAATCGACAATATTAGGTTTGGGTCACCTGTTACTTATTGCCTTAATTGACAAATATACGTAGCTAACAGTACCCATCAGCCATCGGCTACATGTTAAAAAAGGGGGTGGGGGAAGTCTGGACCACATCTGAAGCCTTGCCAGCTCTAAAAATTAGCACAACTCACATGGGAAAGAAGTCTTTCTTCACCAGTGGTGGGTTCCTGCTGGTGCGGTCCGGTACTGGCACTCCGGTAGCAGCCTGCTGATGATGCAGTTTAGGCATAACGGCTCCGGTGCCGTCTTTCCCGGTCCGTGCACACCACCATCTTTTTTTTTGCTTGAAATGTCCTTCTGCGCATACGCAGAAGTAGAATCAGCGCTTTTTTCCTGGTTTGGATGGCTTCTCAGCTGTGTTTCGGCTTCAAATTTCCTTCTGTGCATGCGCGGAAGTAGAATCGTGCGGCGAGACATCGAAAGTGCACCGGTAGCGAAAGGTAATTGGAACCCGCCCCTGTTCTTCACCTTATTTGGCTGTTCATCGTGGATTTGAAGAGCATTGTCATGTCCTTCCTTAGCCTTTTATCTTCCAGGCCATGCTAAATATATACAGTAAATCACATTTGTTCAACCTTTTTTCTATATCAGATAACCAGTGCATGAAAATAGGCTCCATACCTCATGGATGCCTATCTATTCTTCCACATATATAATGATGTGATACAAATGGCTAGAAAGACAATGGAAGATTTAAGTTTGAAATCACAAATTCCCAGGGTTAAAATGTGACATTGTCCATTGAGTCATATGACTTCACATTCAAAACCCATTTAACTCAAATGCCTGTTCTCCTATTATGACAGCCATTTATTTATTTTCTGCTGCATGTTGCAGCTTGTTTTTTGAAAAACGATTCAACCTCACCATGGAGACTGCCCTGTATGTAAGACTATTAAGATAAAGTCCTGCATAAGTGGCCTTAATAAAAGGAATTTATCACCAGACATGTAGAGGAAGTGTCTCTCATTCATAAAGTGAATAAGACCGAGGATTGTCATTGCAGATTCACAGAGCTAGAAATTATCATTCATTCTCCAAATTACCAGCCACACTAAAATCATTAAATGGTGCATTATCACTCCTTCTCAGTATAAGAATATCTTTGTTATATATTTGATTACAAATGGCTAACCATATGATTATCACTAATAAATCAGAAATAAAATGCCACTTGGCCTGACTAGGACAGGTCTGATAGGACTGGAAAGTCAGAAGGCTTTTGTGGCATATTGGTGAGGCATTTCCACGTTTCCTCCTAATGTTCTTCAATGCACTACAACGTGTAAGCATATTGTTGAGTTGTGGGAATAACGACTCTGGAGACCGACTCTCTGAACTCTGTTTATTGGCAAACTCTCTGTACAACCAGCAACTTGCAGTCTGACAGCTAGCCCTTTTATAGGGAGCTGTCAGGTGCTTTAACCAATAGCGTTTGAGCATTCTTCCCGCTCAAACGCTGGACCTGGGTGAAACCATGTTAACTGTCAATACATAACACATATAGATCAATGGGGCCACAATAACCCCATTAGGTTGCAATACGACTTTTTCACTGCAACTCAGTACAGCATTGGTCACTGTACCTGGCACTTTGATGGCACATAATATTTCAATACATCTGGAAAACAGTTGGCAGAACAAACAAAAAAGTTAGAAAAGTGTAACTAATTTATTTGGATCAGGAAAGCAATTGTCTCATACACATTTCAGACATTCACTATGCTGGAAAGATTTTTCAGGTGGGAAAGCAACCCCTCAGGTGGGAAAGTAAATAGGCTATATTTTCTCCCACTAAACAGACATAAAAGTGATATGTGGGCATTGTCTTCAAATAAAGACCTAGTTATTGTATCCAGTCTATATTAATCATGCTTTAATTGTACTTATTTTAATTGTACTAAAGCACATGTAATTACATCTGGATCCAAATCAAATCTTATTTGTTCTTTTTCTCTTTTTAGAAACAAGATTTCTTAATACATGGATCCTTGGGGAGATTTAACAAATTACTTTATATCTAAATATAAAATAATATCTGTTATTGGATCATGACTATCAGTTCAGCTTATAAATCTGTTCAGTATAGTTTCTTCTATTGCCAGTATTGATAACTGTATCATCAGTTTCAGGTTTCATAACGTAGGATTTGATCAGGTACCATCATGGAATAGGAATACTTATATTTCTTTGGGTTGAGTGCCTTTATTCTCAACAAGTACATGTGAAGCAATCTGTGTTTCTGAAAACCGTATCCCTTATAAATGGTTCGTGAGCATTTTAATAATAAGCCCTTGCAGACTTTCACATTTTATTCCAAAAATGTTTGCTGAATACGGGATCGTGAACATAGTATTGTTTGCAATTCTTTAAAGCAACATCTTTTCCTGCAATTTATATGGTTGCTCTTTGTAGCTGCCATATACACAGTGGTGGGTTCCTACCAGTGCGGTCCACTCTATAGCACTGGTAGCGGCCCGCTGGTGACGTCACAGTACCAGTGCGGTCGGTTGCCGGTGTCTGGGCACCGCCATTTAAAAAAAATTAAAAAAAATTTTTTAAAAAATTTTCTTCTGCTCATGCCCAGAAGCCGAGCTTCCGGCACTGCGCATGTGCTGCCTTCCTACCCCACAGTGAGTCCAAGCAGGGGAGGATGGCTGAGGGAGTGCATGAGACGCTGAAAGAATGGGCGGCAGGAGCTATCTCCATTCCCCTCCCTTCAGCAGTCTGAGAAGCCACGAATGCGCAGTGATGATCCTAGGCATTTTCGCACGTTCGAGGCTTCTTGAGCTGCTGAGGGGAGGGGGAACGGGTGGCAGGAGCCTAGGATCATCGAATGGGGAGAAGCATTCAGGCCGGACGGAGCCTCCTAGAATAACCCCTGCTGCGGTCTTGCTGCTCCCACTGCGGGGGGCTGCGTTGCAGGTGGGCAATGCCCCCTTGCTTCTCCAGCTGCTGCCAAGCTCCCGAGGCCCACGCCTACCCGGTCACATGGCTGGCAAGCCACACCCACAAAATAAGCCACGCCCACAGAGTGGTAGTAAAAAAATTAGGAACCCGCCCCTGCATATACAGTAATAAAAGAAGACACAGCTGTTTTAAAGAGCCTCAGACTATGTGCTAAATTCATGCTTCTGCACACTCTGAAGCAGTTTTATGGAATCAAATCCAAACCATTGCACCGTCCTATTCAGTAAATTATAAGACTCCTACTTTGTTTTCTTTGTGATATTAAATGATTTAAGCATTTTTGCTTACTTTAAATGCATTTTAAATGTGGAGATCAACTTAGAAAAGTCTTAAAGAAAAACTCACTATTGTATGAGATCCCCCCCCAAGTATATTGTGTCTTGTACCACATTTCGCTTTGTACATTGCAAAATCTACAGTCTATTGCAGCAAGAACACTTTATAGACTTTATATGGCAAATCTATGCTTTTGGTGGTAGACTGCTTCTCGGCATGAAATGGCTGTTCACTAGTAACAACAGACTGCATAAAGTGCAAAGACACAGAATTCATGGCAATTCATAGATAAAATCTACTTCCATCTGTCCTCTGGATTCATGATTACAGAATCTCGTAATGCCCTCCATAGTCATCTAGAAAAGTCATCATCCAATGACTCATCCAGATGAGTCACCATCCAATGACTCATACCTTTTTCAGCTATGCCTTTCTGCCTTCTACATAAAATAATCAAGCTAGCCTAACATAAGAGCAACATTTTTAAAATGGGAAAACTTGCATTTCAGCAAGACATTCTGGGTCTTTCCCTGCTGCTAAATTAAACTGCTATCCATCCATGCACCCATTGCCAATCCTCACTCTTTATCTATGACCTGTATTTCGGCTTGCTACCATATGTTGGTATCCTTATTTCCCTGGTACAAGGTCTATTAAGCAAAGCAATTGGCTAAACCTGATAACTATGCTGTCCCCCACCTTCTCTGAATATCACCATTGTTATCAGCGGTTCAGTTATGTTTGACTCTTAAATATTACTAGCTAGTATAATATCATCCACCAATAAATTTTAACAGGTGACTAAACTATGGGTAAAATTTTACTAAGCTTGCTATTCATCATGGAACTAGCTTGTGGAGGAGGTGAGCTTTGAATAGTATCTAGACTTATGCTTTCTAGAAGAGAGGTTCAGGCTAGCCATTGTTCAAAACTTACTTGTTCCACAAATTTATCGAACACATCTCAGTCTTCTGCACTGCCTACTTCTTTCAATAGGTATAGGAAAAGAAAAGTGATGAATAGGTGATCCCATCTGGTCTGAAGTGTTCAATGGGTGCTGGGTTGATCCAGTCCTCTGTGGGTCATCTGATTTTGATGCCAACAGAATAGTTACTTTCCATTCCTAAATACAGCATTAACTCTTTTCCACACAAAATAATAATAGTAAATCTTTCCCTATATCTCTTGATACCACATATATTTTAATTTTAATTTTATCTGGATGAAGTTGCAAGTCTCACATATTTTCTATAGCTTCTAATGCAATTCCAGATAGAATAGTTAATAGTTAACCATGTTGTTGTAATGTGTTTCTAAATTTTGGTGCCAAGCATTCATAGTTATCCATTATACATGTTATCAGAATATAATAACAGCTTATGTGCAAGTCCAGCCACTTTCATGCTGTCAGTGCTTGACAAGACAATGATTCCAATATTAAATTAAAAATTAGAAGAATAAAAAGACTTAGAACATGATAAGTTCCACAAGGCATCTTAATGATTGGGAAAAATAATTCCATTTGTCACTGACCCTGATCAAAGAATTAGAAAAATACATTTTGATCCAATTAATTTAAAAGAAATCACAATTGGACAAAAATTGGTCCAAAAATGTCTGTAATTCCCTTGTGACTAGAAAATTCTGGAGGACGCCTCTTTACCTACTTCAACATCAAAGGTGGCCAACCTACAGCTCTTTACCCTATGTAGCTCCTAAGGAGATTCTCAGAGTTCCTCAGCATTGAATGGCTGAAACTGAGTGACAAAACATGTGACTTTAAGTAACATAAAGGTTTGCTTGCTTTTGGATGAACTAAGCATAGATATGTTAACTAAAGTGTTAATCCTCTCATCCTCTACTTAGTGGCATCATCATTTCACCCTGGAGGCCCTCAAAATAATGAAATAAGTAATGTGCGGCTGCTCAACTAGTTGCCAGCCCCTGCCATAAGCTAGTAAGATTACCTCAATTTAATTTAAAGGATGTAGTTGATTGAAATTATAAATTACTTGTACAGCCTTACAAACTGATTATTACGAGTACTTTTAAGATGGATATGAGGATTGTTTAGTAGTAGACATGGATATGTAGACCATTTAGCAGAAAAAACATCCATCTACTGGGTTCTCGGCAAGCTTCAGTTCTTTTCCGATCCCTATATATATATTTCCATTTCATTGAGAAAGCTCAGCTGGAGGGAAAGGGGCAGTTTTCTGAGTCAGTGGAAATTGTTACCGTTCATCTGCATACAAAAGGCTGAATAGAGAGGCACTGAGGTGAAAGAGGTCATACACCCAGATGGATTTTTAATTCCAAGAGGAAAATAACACCACACTCTCTAGTGATAACTGAGGCTTTCTTCTCAATTCTGACCAAAATATGATTTTCTTCCTCTTTCGTGCAGTGAAAGAGAAGCAAATTATACAGAACTGCATTCTGCAGAATAATAAAGTTTCAAACTCCCAGAAGCCAATGTAATTACTAAAAAGCAGGAAATACAGTTTTGGTTTGTATCTAATCACAATGCCATTTAGAGTACAATAGAAGAGGATCTTGAGGTCTTGGGATGCGAGCTGGCCTTTGCTGACAGCCTCAACTCTCAGCAGGACTTAAGCATTCACAAAGAGAACTGGTGGTTCTTTTTAGCTGTTGACTTTTATACTAGATCTAGAAATCAATCCAAAAGAATCAGTCTGTGTTTTCAAAACTGAACTTTATGACACATAATTCTCACCCCTGACCTGTTGTTTTCACCAGCTGATGTTTTTGTGGCTTGCCTAAGCTGCCCTGACTTTTTCCTTTTCTTTCAAATAAAAGCCTAACGTCCGCTCACTGGAATAAGCCCATTTGGAAGGAGTTAGTAAATATTAGTCATAGAAGGCCATGAATTCATATAAAGTTCAAGAATTTTTTTAAAATTGCTTTCCTAGAACTGTAAGATTGCTATTTTATGAAATACAGAAGAAAACTATATATTTCTTAGAGCTAACCTTCCAGTGACATTCTGTGAAAGCAAACAAAGCATCTTTAGCTTCTTAAAGATTATTATTGCAGTCCACTTCATCGGGTGCATGGTGGAGTCAAATATGTTTTTTATTTCTTTATTTGATTTATAGAACTACCTATCTCAACAAATGACTCTGTAACTTCAAACATTTACAAAAATTGTTGTAAATTAAGGACTACCTATATTACTTTTCCATCTTCAAGCAGGGAATATTGTTAAATAATATAATTGAAAATTCATCCAGCTGCCCCATCCAATTTCCTAAATATAAAAAGCAATAATTATTTCTGTTGAACATGGGGAAAATTCATGCTTGCCTTACATTGATACCCAGAGAGGTTTGCTCAGTGAAATTTTTGAGGGCCTTCTGCTGATTTGGCATTGCCTTCTTTATTTTTATTTTTCATGGTTCATATTTCATATTTCATATTTTTGGTTCATGGTTCATATTTCATATTTTTCTGGGAGGAGGGAGATTGTACTACAGCTATTTCAAATTGCATTTTTTTCTATGTAAGCCACCAAAAGTCTTTTGATTGTGGCAGCATAGAAATAAATTTAATAAACAAATAATAGTATAATATACTATATCATAAATTAACCGATAGGCTAAAATGCAGTTGGCTAGTTCATGCTTAATATGTTGCATCAACTCAGCCAAAAAGTTGCTCAGGTTTGAAAGTTGCCACTCCTGCTCAGATGTTATTAAGAGACTTTAATTTAAACTAGGACTCTGATTGAAATACTCCTAGTGGGCCTTTATGATCACTTGATTAATGATAATTTATAATTAACAAAGTCCCAAGGGAGCTATTCTCAGTTTGGTCATCTAGCTCTTGCCTGAGAAAAAAACAATCTGCTCAATTCTAAAATGAGCAAAGAAGGCCACTTGACCTTTTTTACATGCAAATACATGAGAATATAATTAGTAACATGAGAAACATCTGGGAGGCATCTGGTCTTTGGGTCACCAGATCTTTTGGTGACTGGAAATCACTCTTGCCCATAGCTCTCATTCTCGGATTGGCTTGCCTCTGGCACTTAACAACTGTAAACTAGGTGCAACTGTTTTGTCCTAAGCAGACAGCCGAGAGGATTCGGCTGGTCCAATCAGCACAACTAAAGCATGAAATGAGAAGACCGAATGAGAGAGAGAAATAGCGATGCTCTCCCCCAGTCCACTCCTGGAAAGTCTCTGCATTAATATGTGCTTAGTTAGACCCACAAACACTTTGTTTGCATCTCTCTTCACAACTCCCCTCCCCTCTTCAATTCCCCTCTTCCTCCTCCTCCTCCTCCTCCTTGCAGACAAAGTTCTTGAATCAGCAGATTGTGAGCTCAAGAGAAGTAAAGAGCTATCGAGGGACAGACTCTGATAGCATTACAGGCATACGTGGAGCCATTTTCTGTGGCGAATCGTTGAGTTCTACCTGGTTATCTCCTGCCTTGCACATCACTTCCAAATGACATGCTCTCAGTTTGGGCAAAAATGAGACTTTTTAAAAATAGCTGGGATTTCAATAATATGTGACGAAAGAATGAGATTACTTTCTGAGAGGAGAGAAGGAGTGGGGGGAGAAAGAGGGAATAAGGAGAGGAAGAGTAAATTCTCTGCTCTTTCTGGAGTTCCCTCGGCAAGAATTCTGTTAAAGGCAGAAGCTCCTAAAATGCTAAAAGAAACAAAGTTGAGTTGCTTTTCAAGTTGCCTTTTAGTTGTACTTCAAAGTGAGCAAAAAGGCCTGCTCTTGTTGCATTACTCTAAAGCAGTGGTTCCCAACCTGGGGGTCGGGACCCCTTTGGGGGTCGAACGACCATTTCCCAGGGGTCGCCCCGGCATCCTCAGCCCCCACCCCCACTGCCACAAGCCTGGCCATCTTGCGGTGCTGAGGGCTAGGAGAGGGAAGAAGAGAAAAGAGAAGGAAGGAAGGAAGGAAGGAAGGAAGGAAGGAAGGAAGGAAGGAAGGAAGGAAGGAAGGAAGGAAGGAAGACCAGAGATGGAAGGAAGGAAGGGAGGAAGGGAGGGAGGAAGGAAGGGAAAGAGAGGAAGGAAGGAAGGGAAGGAGAGGAAGAAGAAGAATGTTAGGTGGGAGGGTGGGAGGAAAGAAGCAAGGAAGAGAAAAAAGAGAGGGAAAGAAAGAAAAAGAAAAGAAAGAAAAAGAAAGAAGAGGAAGGTTGGGAGGAAGGAAGGAAGGAAGGAAGAGAAAAAAGTGAGAGGGAAAGAAAGTAAGAAAGAAAGAAACTGTTGAAAGAAGAGCCTTGCAAATTAAAATTGTTGTCTTTGCAGGGGTTCTGGGAAGGGTGGGTGAGCAGGCCCCATGGGAGAGGAAGGAATATGGGGCTGTTTTAAGAAGAAAGAGCTTAAAAGAGGAAATTGGCTTTGGGGACCCTGGCAATGTTTTTGGACCAATCATGGGTTTTTTTGCCCCCTGTTTGCCTCCTGAAACTTTGGACTCCTGGGAGAAAGTGTCAGAGTTACGCAATAAATCAGAAGCTTCACAAGATAACTGCATTTTGCTGATTCAAATAACTTCTTTATAAGTAGAATAAAACATTTACAATACCACTTTGTTTCACCACATGTTGAGATGTTTCCACAGCAATCTTTAATGGTGGACAGACTAAACCACACCCTTCTTCTTGCTAAGTTTCTGGACATGCTCAAATAACACTTCAGCCTGATTGGCTGACTCAATCACATGGCTCTCCCAGTCATGAATATTCCAACACTCCTCCCTTCATTACTGGGAGAGACATCAAACCTATTGGATTTAAACATTTCCTATAATGGACGCCACCCAATGGTTTGGTCATCATGTCTGCTAAATTATCCTCTGAAGAACAATGATGTAAACGTATCAATTTTTCTTTTACAGCTTCCCTGACATTACAATACTTAATGTCCACATGTTTACTTCTGTTCTTCACTCTGTCACCTGTTGCCATTTTTATACAAGCAGCATTATCTTCATAAACAGTTACAGCTTCATTTACATTTACATTTAAATCTTGTAACAACTGTACATACCAAACTACTTCAGAACATAACTCAGACAATGCAATAAACTCTGCTTCTGCAGTTGAAATAGCAACCGTTGTTTGTTTTCTGGACTTCCAACCAATTAAAGCCCCTCCAAACATTATTACAATTCCAGAATTAGACTTTCTGGTTTTTACATCATTTGCATAATCACTATCAACATAACATTTCAATTTTAATTCTTCAGTGACCTTTATTTGAAGACCCAAATTCACAGTTCCCTTCAAATACCTGAGAATTCTTTTCACACCCATCCAATGCAACTTTGTAGGTGTAGCAGTAAAGCGACTTAGAATGCTCACTGCACAAGCTATGTCTGGTCTGGACCACTGTGACAGATATAACAAACTCCCTATTGCAGAGTGATATATCTCCTGATCACAGGCTTCACTTTTGTCCTCACCCAAACTATTGTAAAAATCTGTGCTCATAGGTGTAGGAGCAATATTACAATCTTTCATGTTATACTTCTCTAATAATTGTTCAATTTTTCTCCTTTGACTGAGAATATAACCCTTTTCAGTTTTTTGTATCTCTACACCGAGATAATTCTTTATTTCTCCCAAATTCTTTAATTCAAATTTCTTTTCTAACTTATTAGCAAATTCTTTAACTTGTGATGCATCCTTTGCAATGAAACAAAGATCATCCACAAATGCTAATAGTAGACAATTCCCACCTTGTAACTTTCCAGTGTATATGCAACCATCAGCTTTGCAACTCTTGAACCCAAGACCTTTCAATGCAGTATCTAAACAGATATTCCAATTTCTGGCTGACTGCTTCAGCCCATAAATGGCCTTGTTCAATTTATACACCATGTTAGGCTTTTTATTTTCATACCCTGGCGTTTGAACCATATAAATTTCTTCCTCTAATTCAGCATTGAGGAATGCAGTGGTTATATCAAAATGCCAAATTCTATGCCTGTAAGCTGATGCTAATGCCAGTGCTAGTCTTATGCTCTCACCTTTTACAGTTGGTGCAAACACCTCATCATAGTGCACATTCTTTAATTGAGAAAAACCTTGTGCCACCAATCTTGCCTTATACTGTACTTCATTATTGGGTAATACCTTTTTCTTATATACCCACTTACATCCTACAGCTTTCGTACCCTGTGGCAAAGTCACAGATGTGAACACTTCATGATCTCCCATGGATTTCATCTCTTTATCCATGGCTTCCTTCCACTTTTCTTGTTCAACTTTTGGTAATGCCAATACTTCCTTATAGTTTCTTGGCTCATACCACACATTACACACTTTAACTTTACTGGCAGAATACCTGTCTGGCGGAACCCCTCTGTTCCTACGCTCTGACCTACGTGGCATTGCCTGTACTTGTGTTTCAAGCTTTTCTGTCTTCATATCTTGTTCAGACTCTCCTCCCTGAACATAGACACCTTCAGTAAATGATTCACCATCATTAAATGAGTTATTGTCACTAAGTGGATCACCATCACTAAGCGGATCACCGTCACTAAGTGAGACATTTTTAGAATTTGCATCAATTCTGTTCCAATTTTGTTCTGCAAAACTAGCAGACCTTGAAATTACTATCCTTTTACTTCCATCGCTAAAGCGATACCCTTTTGAGCCTGGCTCATAGCCCACAAATCTGAGCTTTCTAGCCTTTTGTTGTCCCTTTCTTCTGATTGCCTTTGGAATATGTACCCATGCAGTACTTCCAAATATTTTTAAATGTGCTAGAGAAGGCTTTCTCCCATATAGCATTGCATATGGAGTATTATTGATGGATGAACTCCACAGCCTATTTACTAAATAATTGGCAGTCAGTATGGCTTCACCCCAATATGACCTGCTCATACCAGAATCCTCCAGTAATGAGTCTTTCATTGTTTGCAAAACACCATTCCTCCTTTCAGCCACTCCGTTCTCTCCCGGTGTGTAAGGATTTGTGCGCCTGTGTCTTATTCCCAATTGTCTCAACCATTGTTGAAAATTTGTTGACATAAATTCAGAACCTCTGTCAGTTTGCAACTGACATACCTGTTGTTTGTACCTTCTCTCTACAAAACTTAACCATTGCTTAAATTGCTGTAGCACCTCTGTTTTACTCTTAAGTAAGTAGCAAAACCCAAACCTGCTGTAGTCATCCACAATGACCAGCGCATACTTTGCTCCTCCCAAACTGGCTTGCATAGGCCCAATTAAATCAGCATGAACCAGTTCTAGAGCTTTTGTGGTTTGTCTAGTGCTAAACTTGCTAACTGGGAATGCTTTGGATTTCGATGCTTTGCATACTGCACAATCCAAATATGCCTTACATCCCTTCAAATCTAATCCTTCTGCAAATTCTTTCATTTGTTGAACAACCTTAAAATTAGCATGACCAAGTCGTCTGTGCAGAAGATGAACACACGAATTGTGTTCTGCTACATTTTTAAATATCTGGGAACAATGTGGGACCTTTTGTCCCTGCAATACATAAAGATTATCCTCTTTTATGCCCTGTGCACAAACATTCCCATTTCTTTGGATGATACACTTCCCATTAACAAATGTGGTTTCATAACCTTGCTTGTCTAAACTAGACACACTTAACAAATTATGCTCCATTTCAGGTACACATAACACATCAGTAAACCTGGATTCCAAATATGGAATTTGCACATCGCCTCTTCCAATGATTTTAGCCTTTTGACCATTGGCTAAGGCCACTTCTTCATGGTTTCCTGGGAAAAATCTGGAAAATAAGTCAGAATTATTAACAATTGTTTGACTAGCCCCACTGTCAATCAACCATTTGTCTCTATTGTTATTATAACAAACTTTTGCAACTGCAATCTGTCCTTGCAAATAATGTCTCTTGTCTTGCATATTTCTTTTCTGTCTACAGCTTTTCTGCAGATGATTGGTCTTTCCACAAATGAAACACGCTTTTTTAACTTGCTTGAAGAATTGTTGCTGTGTAACTTGATCTCTCCTGCCTCTGCTCTCCTCTTGTCTGCAGACACCTCGGCTGTTGCTAGAGATAGGCAGCCTGTGGAAAATTTTGCTGGAGACTTGCTGTAAGTTTCCACTGTACTCCTTGTTGGGCCCCCGCCTGTGGACTTTTCCATCAGCATGGCTGAAAAGCCTTTTCTCATATTCATTCAATAAACACGATTTCAAAGCCTCCAAATTCAAATCTGCTTCTGGCTTACTTTCAAAAATAGCTGACACAGTCTCCCAGCTCTGATCCAAACTATTTAACACTAATAAAACTTTCTGGTACTCTGGAAACTTTACTCCACGTTGCTCCAATTCTAAAAAATTAGACTGCATTTTCATTAAATGATCTTCCATAGAATCTCCTGTCTGCAAACTCATTCTGAAAAGCTTTCTTGAAAGTTGGACCACATTACACGCAGAAACATTGACATGTACTGCTTTCAATTTCTGCCATATTTCTTTTGCAGACTTTAATTCAGCTACATTTAAGAATTGATCATCCCCCAGACTTAACAGAAGATAAGCCATAGCTTTGTCATGAGCCTTTTGATCTGCTGCTCCAAGCACACCTTGTGGGGGGTCTGCTACGATGTCCCATAATTCTTTTGCTTTCAAAAAACATTCCATTTTTGCAGCCCAAATTAAATAATTTTTCTTCCCCAATTTAGGTATTGGACTGTCTTTAAATTCCATAGCAGCAGCCATCCTGCTTTACTTTTCTTCTCTGCCTGTTCCTTTAACAACACAGACAGCTTCTTATCAGCTTTAAATTACAATGCAGTTTTAACTTTACTTCTTGAGCGATTTCTGGGCCCATAACCTGTCAGAGTTACGCAATAAATCAGAAGCTTCACAAGATAACTGCATTTTGCTGATTCAAATAACTTCTTTATAAGTAGAATAAAACATTTACAATACCACTTTGTTTCACCACATGTTGAGATGTTTCCACAGCAATCTTTAATGGTGGACAGACTAAACCACACCCTTCTTCTTGCTAAGTTTCTGGACATGCTCAAATAACACTTCAGCCTGATTGGCTGACTCAATCACATGGCTCTCCCAGTCATGAATATTCCAACAGAAAGCTACTAAACAGGGATTACTTTGCTGGAAGCTTATCTGATTTCTAGTTTTTCAACACTGCAGGCCACAATTTCTCAACCTCAACAACTTGAATATACCTGGACGTCAACTCCCAAAATTCCCTAGCCAGCTTTGCTTTGAATTCTGGGAGTTGAAGTCCAGGCACCTTAAAAGTTACTGAGATTGAGAAATATTGCTGTACACTTGTTGGTTAACAAGTCTAAATACAGAAGTAGACTTGTTGTGGTAGATGATATTCCTTGTGCTCTTGCAAAGACTGGCCCGAGAATTTCTGATCTGGCATAATTACATATTGTTTTTGTGATTAATCGCTATGCTTTAATTATGTTCAATTTGTAACAATGAAAATACATCCTGCATGTTAGATATTTTTACGATTCATAACAGTAGCAAAATTACAGTTATGAAGTATCAACGAAAATAATTTTATGATTGGGGGTCACCACAACATGAGGAACTATATTAAGAGGTCGCGGCATTAGAAAGGTTGGGAACCACTGCTCTAAAGGAAGATCCAAGGAGGTCCAAAAAATGTTTGGTCTTAACAATAGCAATATCATTTCCTCTTTTTTAAACTCTCAAGCCCTGACATTAAATGGTCCTTGTAACTTATTTTTCTGTTTTTCTTTGTTTTCTGTTCCAGTTCCTTAGATTTTCAAAAGTGGGTTAATATATACCAATTATTTTAATTCAAAACATCACAAGGTAAACATCATGACCTAACCTAATAAATTGCATAATTCCCTTTCTATAATCCTTGAGTTGTTCTGTCCCTAAAATTAAAAGCATATTTTCCCATCATATTAAGTACAAAATAATCTTTAAAATGTAGCATAAAAACTAAAATAAGTATATCAAAAAAATTTAAAAAGGAAAGAAAACTTCCCAAAAATTTCCTGAAACCCATCCTCTGAAGTGTGGCCCCACTACTTTGAGGTCCTCAACTTTTCAAAATTATTAAGTGTGGCCTTTAGCCTTTGCTAAGTAATGTATATGCCATTTTTATTTGTACATACGAACAGTATATTTCATAGGGCTGCTCCTTATCCAAGAAAGGATGTGGAAAATAAAGGTCAAAGTAATTTTAGTGGTGGGAGTGACTCCTAAGTTGGGAGAATGTCTCCAGCAGATCCCAGGAACATTATAGTTCTCTCTCAAGAAGAGTACAGTGTTAGGAGCAGCTAAGATATTGCACAGAACCTTCAAACCCCCAGGTCTCTAGTAGAGGAGTTGAAATTGAGGAAGACACATACTACCCATGGGGTGAGAAGGGACACACACACACAAATAAAAAGATAGAAAGAGAGAATCTAGAAGTATCACCTGACAAGCACAATATAATCTTGATTTGGTTGTTATTTCCCATCTTGTTATGACCCGAGGTAAAAAGTATTGCCCACAATCCCAGGGTCATCATGGAGTTCTATTCAACCTATACCAATTTCCATCTCAAAAACAGGGCTACCAATCACCTCAATCATCACTACCTGCTCTTAAGCCTGAATGAATCATTTGGAAAGATGCTTCAGTTTGGCAGCAATCCCAAAGGTGTGTATACTAGGTATGCATACACATATTTAGCAGACTAAGAACTATTCTGAAGCAAGCATGTCAAGCCTTGGTGGATAAGATTGTCTTAGCTTTCCAAACAGGAAATACAGAGGGACAACCTTCTCATTTCCTTAACAATTAGCTTATGTCCGTGTGATGCCAATCTGTGATACATCATTGGGGGAACAACACTGGAGGACCATATTTTTTTTCTCTTTTAAGCCCCAATCTGAAAAGGCTGCATATGTGTATATGTGTATGCTTTTTTTGATAGCATGGTTAATAACATCTCTGTTCCTGCATCCCAATATCTAGGAAAGAAGGAACAGAGACAGCAGGTGAGAGAGAATGAAAACAGCCTCTCTCAAGAGTCAGATGCAATCACCCATTTTCCACAGTGAGTTGCCTGCTGTCTGTGTCAGGGAACAATCTGACGAAGTGCGCTAGATGAAATTTTGCTGGCTTCTGTTTTTAGATAAGAATGCTATCACTGACTCAACATATTTTATGTATAACCTACCAGCTGCAAAAGAGCACTCAGTCATCAGGCTTCTTTAAATATAGTTGATGGTATCTGAAAAACCAGTTAACATGTTGCAGCTCAATGCAGGACATTTTTACATCCAACCGCCATGTTATGAAGGCCACCATGCCTTTCATCATCACATAGATCTGTCCACAGATCTGTCCATCCAAAGTATATGTAGAACTAAAAGAATGTAGGCAGGAATAAACATTTTAAATTCATACACATGTACAAATATCATTTCTTGAATTTCAGATATAGAATACTGAAATATTTCCTTTTGGATTAGTTGTGCAAAGCTTTCTATTTATATTAGTTACAGAAAGTAACTGTATTGCTTTTCAGTATTTCTGATCTACTCATGACATTGTTTTAGTTAATACTGCTGTTGCTAACCAAAATTTCATATGCAAGAAACTAGGACATTAGAGAAAAAAGATAGATCCAAGATATAAATAAATAATCAAATATACTGTATAGAATTTTTTTAAAGAATTATTGCTGAAATATATCCCCCCTATTTTTTAAAACAATTTTTTTTAAAAAAAACTGATACCATTTGCTTCATTCTCCATTCAGCCAAAAGGAATATGAATAATAGTTCTTTGTCATGCAACCAGAAATCCTACATTCTCTCTTGTAACATTTCCCCTCCTGATTTGGATAAACATTTTCTGCATGTTACTTTTCCCATGAAGATAATGCAAATGGATAATATTTCATACAGTATATCTGATGCTGGATTAGAATAATCCAAAACAGAATACTGTGTATCCACCTTCTTTTAATGGTTTTTTTCTCAATTTAAGGAATTTTAGTAGAAATGGAGAATGGTTTAGTGGTTACAGAAAGTGCATATGAGTACAGAAGAAGACAGTGATCTATAGGAAGAAGAGGACATACTCGCAATCAAACAAATGAAAACAGATTTAACAGATTAACAGAGTTGGAAGGGACCTTGCAGGTCATCTAGTCCAACCCCCTGCCCAAGCAGCAGGAGACCCTATATTTGCCTCTACCTAGGATCGAACTCACAACCTGCTGAGTGTGAGGCAAGAGCTCCACCTCTAGGCCACCGCAGAGGATAAATTAAGATATCTTCCTTGATACAGGTTTGGAAAGTTTTGTAAATTCAGTGAGATTGTGGTGTTTCGGACTGCCTCCTGCAGTCCTGAAGACAAAATGCAATTTCAATTGATCTGTGATAAAGCAAACAAACAAATGAATACAATTCTGTTTAAATGTCAGTCTAAAGCAAACTGAAATTAAATGAGTGGGTCTTTGTACAACCTATGGACAATTGAGTGGTCAAATAAAATATTATAGTCATTATCATGCTGTTTGCTGGTGAGGCAGCCTGAAGTTACTGATAGGTGCTGGCATACAAATAGGGTTATTCTTGCTATTTTGATAAAATACCTTTCATTCAAACATATTTGGACAGATGAGTGGGATGCAGGGATCAGCACACAACCTGGCTTTCCCACTGAACCACCGTGCTCTGCAGTCTTGGCCACCTTGCTGAAGCTGTAAAAAAGACAAAGTATCTCCTGTGTGCAGCCTATTTCTTCTTAATTTTTGCAGTTTAAACATGGGAATATTGACTGAATATGAGTGTTTGAAGAGATCAGTATTTCCACTGGGACCCAAAAATAAGAGCTCCAGAGGATTTGTGAGGTCATTCCCCACCTTCAATGTGTACAAGGTTTATTATGGTATATTTTTATGGTATATACTATAGCTAATATTCCTGTGGCTAGAACTTTTTAAAAAAACATTTAATGATTTCGAGCTCATGGAAAAAGAAGGACTATTCCAGCATCAGAGTTCCTCAATTTTAAGGAAATTTGCGGTTATAGATCTGCTTCTTCCCAAATTAGTTTTGGAAAAGGGAAAGCCATATGGGAAGACAGATTGCCTGCTCCCTAGGTGACATGTCAGTCCTCTCATGGTAACATGGGCATTCCCAGATGATGCAGGAGCTTCTGGTTTGGGCAAAATTAAAGGCCCAGTCGTAAAGGAAGGCAGAATTAAGAAAATAATGGAAATGAGAGCTCAAGCTACTGCACCATATGTTCAGGAGATTGATTGGTAGACAGCTTTCCTGCCTTGAGATTACTATGAGTCGGAAGGGAAGAAATGGCAGGCAAGCCACCAATTTCTGCCTTGAAATTACCTCACATTCCACTGTGTGAGGTCATCAATACTATTAACCCTCGTGAAGTCACCAGGTTCAATTAGGAATAAAATAAAATAAAAGGCAATAAGAAAACATATCCACTGTTAAATGAGGAAAGCCAGATATTTGGCAGCATTAAAAAGGGGGGTTTGGTACTGTCCATGGGGTTTTCATGGCGAAGATACTGGAGTGGGTTGCCATTTCCTTCTCCAGTGGATCACGTTTTGTCAGAGCTCTCTGCTATGACCTGTCCATCTTGGGTGGCTCTGCATAGCATAGTTCATAGCTTCATTGAGCTACACAAGCCCCTTCGCCACGACAAGGCAGTAATCCATGAAGAGGCAAAAGAAGAAGGGGGGGACAGAGAATGAGGTTGCTGGATGGAGTCACTGAAGCAGTGGGCATGAGCTTAAATAGACTCTGGAGGATGGTAGAGGAACACTGTCCATGGGGTCGCAATGGGTCGGACACAACTTCGCAACTAACAAAACAACAAAAAGGGGGGGGGGTTGATTGTTTAATTGCTTTGAAGTAAATAACACTGGACTGGCTGGACAAATTATAACACAATGTAATCACTTCATTTGTTTATTTGTTGAGTTTTGCCATCAACCAGCTGAAGAAAACAGAATAATAATAATGTGTGTGTGTGTGTGTGTGTGTGTGTGTGTGTGTGTGTGTGTGTGTGTACTGCATTTCAGAGCAGCAACTCCTTACATTCTAAACTCATAGCCACTGTGCTTTTCAATGGTAAAGGAAAAACCTAGAAGTAAAACATTCTAGCTAGCAAGAAAGAAATTGTTATTTTAAAAGTTGTTGATATGTGTGCTTATACATATATTACTTTTGATGCTATAACTATACATATAAACAGATCCATTACTGCAAATTTCCTTAAAATTGAGGAGCTCTGATGCTTGACTAGCCAATTTTTTATTTAAAAAAATCAATTTGGGAAGCTAGATTCATGTAATGAACACATGATTCATTTAATGACCATGGTGATTCATTAAACAACTACCTGTATGTTAAAAATATCTGTGCTTTCCAATACATCCAAACGAACAAACCTGGGGAAACTTGTTGTTAGTTGCAAAGTTATGTCTGACCCATCGCGACCCCATGGACAATGTTCCTCCAGGCCTTCCTGTCCTCTACCATCTTCTGGAGTCCATTTAAGCTCACACCTACTCCATCTGTGACTCCCTCCAGCCACCTCATTCTCTGTCGTCCCCTTCTTTTGCCCTCAGTCTTTCAAAGCATTAGGCTCTTCTCCAGTGAGTCCTTCCTTCTCATTAGGTGGCCAAAGTATTTGAATTTCATCTTCAGGATCTGGCCTTCTAAAGAGCAGTCAGGGTTGATCTCCTCTAGGACTGACCGGTTTGATCACCTTGCAGTCCAAGGGACTCGCAGGAGTCTTCTCCAGCACCATAGTTCAAAGCAGTGGTGGGTTCCTACCAGTGCGGTCTACTCTATAGCACCAGTAGCGGCCCGCTGGTGACGTCACAGTACCGGTGCGGTCGGTTGCCGGTGCCTGTCCGATGCCATTTTTTTGGAAAAAATTTTTTTAAAAATTTTCTTCTGTACATGCCCAGAAGCCGAGTTTCCGGCACTGCTCATGCGCTGCCTTCCTACCCCACAGTGAGTCCAAGCAGGGGAGGATGTCTGAGGGAGCGCCTGAGACGCTGAAAGAATGGGCGGCAGGAGCTATCTCCAGCAGTCCGAGAAGCCACGAACGCGCGGTGATGATCCTAGGCATTTTTGCACGTTTGAGGCTTCTTGAGCTGCTGAGGGGAGGGGGAATGGGCAGCAGGACCTATCTCAGTTCCCCTCCCTTCAGCAGTCTGAGAAACCACGCCCACCTGGTCACATGGCTGGCAAGCCACACCCACAAAATAAGCCACGCCCACAGAGTGGTAGTAAAAAAATTAGGACCCCGTCCCTGGTTCAAAGGCCTCAATTATTTGGCTCTCAGCCATTCTTATAGTCCAACTTTCACAGCCATACATTGCAACTGGGAAAACCACAGCCTTGACTATATGCACTTTTGTTGGCAGGGTGATGTCTCTGCTTTTTAGTATGCTGGCTAGATTTGCCATAGCTTTCCTCCCCAGGAGCAAGCAGTCCCCATCTGCGGTGATCTTGGAGCCCAGGAAAATAAAATCTGTCACTACTTCCATTTCTTCCCCATCTATTTGCCAGGAATTGAGAGGGCCGGATGCCATGATCTTACTTTTCTTAAGTAAAGTCTTTTGCACTCTCCTTCTTCACCTGCATCAAGAGGCTCTTTAGTTCCTCTTCACTTTCTGCCATTAGAGTGGTATCATCTGCATATCTGAGATTGTTTATGTTTCTCCCAGCAATTCCAACTTGTGATTCATCTAGCCCTGCCTTTCTCATGATGTGCTCTGCATACAAATTAAATAGGCAGGGCAACAGCATACAGCCTTGCCGGACTCCTTTCCCAATTTTGAACCAATCAGTGGTTCCGTGTCCAGTTCTCACTGTTGCTTTTTGACCCGCATATAGGTTTCTCAAGAGACAAATAAGATGGTCTGGGGAAACTATAGAAGTATTTGTATTAAAATATGTGGAGGAACAAATCAAAGTAATAGCACTGCTGGTGTCTACTATAGCCACCACAGCCAACAAGAAAATATGGATTATGCTTTTCAAAAGCAAATTGCAATTCTTTGAATGATTCCAAAATTTGTTAAAAGAGAAACTGTCCCAGTCCTTCCAAGAAATTCCTAACTAATCTTACTGACAACTCTCAGAGTTGGAGGAAGGCAAAAGGATCATTTATCCTTGACATGACATTAATCAGTTAGATCAAAGAAATTGAAATAGTAGAAATATAGGAGGAAAGTTACCATATAATTATGAGTTCTTGATTTTAAAGAAAAGTTGAGTATAGTCAAATGTGTATGTCTCAGATTTAAAATAAACAAACAAGCTAGAGGATTAATGTCTGGAAAATTGCTCTACTACATTCATAGTGGTTAAACTGGTCCAGAAGAGGAATGACATGTTCTGGAATTCTTTAGAAGGTTTATTCTGGGAAGAGACCACTTAAAACAATTTAGAGTAGCATAACTTTATAGAACAAATAATTGGGAAAGCGATTCAGAGTGGGTGGAATTTCTTTTAAAAGGAGATACTAAAAGCAAAACTGCCAACAATTCCAGTGGGAAAAAATGAGGACAGGAAAAAGACAGTAGGGCTATGCAAAGAAGCATAGTGGAGATCTGCAAGCAAACAAAAAAGATGCATAAAAGAGATGGAATGATGGTTAAATCACCAATGAGCAGTACTTACAGTTACAATGAGGTAACTCAGAACTGTAGAGAAGGTGTCAAGAAAACTTAAACTCAGAATGAACTAAGCATGGTAAAGGATGCTTAAAATAACAAAATGGGCTTTTTAAAATAAGTCTGTTTTTTAAAAAAAGAATCACATCGCTTACTTTGTGAAGATACAAATACTAACAAAGAAAAAGAAAAGGCAGAGCTACTCGTCTCCTACTTCAGCCCCGTCTTCGCCAAAGCTTGAGATAGAAACATGGTAGAGAATATTTACTATGAACAATTGAAAGTTCTAAGGCTAGCTGAATTGCATTCGATAGAAAAGAATATATGTAGTTCAGGGTTGAACTGTGGACTCTTTGGCAGTCTTTGAGCTTGGTTGTTTGCTTGCAGAATTTCATTATCTGAATAGGCAACATCTTCAGTGCTAGAAGGAAGTGGGTTTAATCTCAACAGTAGCTCCGTATTCAATACTTACTCACTCAAGGGTACTGAAATAACTTCTGATTCAGTAACAAAAATATGTTATTTTTGATAAATCTTGGGGAACAGGGAAATGCCAATAACTGGAGGAAAGCAAAGATGGACCCTAACTTCAAAAAAAGGCAGAAAGGAAGATCTGAGGTAATAAAGATTAGTCAGTCCAACATCAATATTTGGGAAGAATGTAGAACACAACATAAACAAATTGATCTGTGAGTAACTGGAAAAGAATGTGTAGATTACCAGACATTAGTAATTGGATTTGTTCAGATAACTTTGTAAGTAAATTGTGGTCATGGTGGATATATATCCTCATTTCAGCAAAGCATTTGACAAAGTTTCTCATAATATTAATAAGGTAAATAATTGGGCCAGATGGCATAGTAATTCAAGTGGATACATGACTGGCTTAGAAATCATTCTCAAACAGTACTCAAAATTAATTTTTCTCAAACCGGAATGAAGCAGTAAATGAGCTGACATAAGGTCCAATCTTAAATCCTGTTCTCTTCAATATTTTAATTAGTTTTCTTTTAGGAGGAAAACATAATACTTCTTAACTCTGCAAAAGATACAAAATTGATTGGGACAGCTAATATTGCTTTATTTATATTCATTGTTGAAAACAATGATTTTGTAGAATGTTTTAATTGCCAGTTTTATTGTATGCCACCTACTGTACTTCGTGTGAGATGGGTAATCATATAAATGAGACAAATAAATAAAATCCTGGGAAACAAATAAAATAGAGAAATTGGTTGCAAATAACAGTGACATTTAACAGAGTTGAATGCAAAATTCTTCATTAGAAACAAGAAACAAAGTATAGGATGGAAGATATAGGCTGGAAAGAATATTAGACTGATAATAGTTCTTGTAAAAGTATATTGAAGTAGTAATTGATTACAAACTATAAATAAACCAGAAGTCTGATATGACTACACAAAGACAATTACAGTTTTAGATGCATCAACAGAAATATAAATTCCACATCATAGGAAGCAATTATTCCACTTTTTGTTTTTGTTACATTCCTTGAAATTATATAGTAATACATTCTATGTAGAAATCATGGTTCAAAACAGTTAGTGACGAACTTGTTCTGGATGCATGCAAGTCTAGGGCTTTTCCATATGATCAATCAAAACATAATTCCATTGCATTTATTTTTATGTGAGTCTAAAGTTTGGGATAGAACAATGGGCAGCCTGATAATCACTAAAGAAACTCAAAGAAAGCCATCCATTGACTATTAGCCATAGCTTTTAATGGAAGATCCCAATGAGAATAATCAAAGTAACATGTATCAGGACACTGCTAAAACAAAACTTTCAGTCTCTTGGAATGTCACATAAATGTCCCTGTAATAAGCATTCCATACAACAACCCAAGGAACAGTTTGATAATAGAGGGGAAAAGTCTGTATCCTTAAAAACATAAACATCTGGAAAATAGAACCTGTTCACTAGAGTTGCACAACAATAAAACAGTGCAAATTTGATACTTTAATATTATGAGCACTTTGTAATTAATAGAAGGATGGTAGGCTATGACAGGTGAGAAGAAAAATTCTGTAGAATTCATTAGCCTTTGGAGGCAGATGGGCATATCTGACACACTCTGAATATGCCATGGATACTTAGAGAAAATGGTTGCTTCCGGACACAAGGGTAGTTACAAATCATCAACTCATTAGAAGGCAAATTAGAATGTTCTATGTAACATTTTCTAGCCTGTAAGAACACATTCCAGCTTACCTTCAAATTTCTTTTGAGCAGCTGGTCATATTTGAATAAAAGCATTTAACTGGAACATTTCTATTCCAAGACCACCTGTGGACCCACTGTGGCATATAAGATCATTCGTGGTAATAAAGGTGGGTCTGGAGGTTGCTGCTTTGCAGCCTCTTATCTTCCTTTTATTAATTCTTTTATTCATATAGTTTTAAATAAAAACAATACTTTCTAAATTTAAAAAGTAGAGAGAATTAGATGATCTGGTAGAAATGAATGGAGGTGCCTCCTGTGCCAATGGTGGACATAGGATCTAGCTCTAAAGGAGATGAAATGTGTTAAATCAGACGCTCTTGTTCTTCTCTGGAATTTATCCTAATAGGATATAGGAGGACTATTTTCTCCCAGTTCTTTTTCTTTCCCACTATCTGCCCCTGAAAGGCCATTCAAGATAACTACCTCTTGAACTAAATAGAGCCCCAGCCATTGTGGTTAAAAGAAGGGAGGAATGAAAATGTTCATCAAACTCTTTCTTCATCTCAGATTTCCCTACTCACTCCTAGAGTTTGTTCTGCATCTTTGCCTCAGCCGGGCTCTATTTTTAACCTTTATTTTTCTGACCTATAGTGCATGCTACAGAAACCAGTCCATGTTGATAAAAGATACTGAAATAATTTCCCTATTGCTCATATGTTACAGTTCAGTAATCTTTGGTATTTGAATGGATGCTATGGGAGAGGGAATGTTGTGGGAGGTAGAACAGGCAATATCTGCCCAAGTTCATTCTCTTGTTAAGGAGAATGCAGAGAAAGAAGGTTGCACAAGCCTAACTTGATCCAAGAAAGCAAACCTTGGTGTTTACATTTATTGAGGGTCTTTCTGAGTGGCTACATATCAATTATAGTCCAAAATCAAATGAATAGTATGGCATCTGTTACTGTATTGTATTCTTCTTCATCCACCAACTTCAAAGCAAAACAAAATAAGTTTCTCTTTAAACAAAGGACACGGCATGAGAATAAAGTTGTTTCATATTTTGCAGGAATTAACCATTCAATTGAAATCAATTCCAAGGTGTGGGTTAAATCTTTCCTTTGGAGTGAAATTTTTAAGATGGAAATGTGATATGCCAACAGGGGCAAATGCTCACTAATACTTCAAACTATTTGATTTGATATTTGTTGATGTAATTTAGCTTTTGGAACAGTGTACAAACATTCCTCTAGAAAGGCATGAATTCAAGACTGTGTGTTATGTGGTATATTCTCTAGCTAATATGCGACCTTACCAGTGTTCGGTCAGATTCAGAGAGACTGGCCCTCCAACTGCTCTCTAGGTGTCTTTTCCGGCGTTTCATCTCCGCAGGGAGGCGGAACCAGTTAGATGGATCCGCCCCAGGTACCTGATGGACCTGGACAGGTTCCAGACGGAGCTTGGGCCACTTCCTGATGATCTAGACCTCAACTCGGCTGAGGACCTGGTTGCTGCCTGGGATAGGGCGGCTGGTGGGGCCTTGGACCAAGTTGTGCCTTTGCGGCCTCTGACTCGGCTCCGATCCCACCCGGCTCCCTGGTTTACTGAGGAGCTGAGGGAGATGAACCCGAGTCTTCGGCTGATGCTATGCAATGCCAGGTCCATGATAAATAAAGGCCCCCTCATTCACAATCTTATTGTTGTGGGGGGGGAATGGACCTGGCGGGTATCACAGAGACCTGGTTGGGGGCGGAGGGAGGTGTCCCTCTGGTGGAGATTTGTCCACCAGGTTTCAGAGCATTCCATCAGCCGAGGGCTCAGGGGAGGGGCGGTGGGGTGGCGGTTGTTATTAATGAGGGTCTTGGGCCAAGGGAGACCACTGTGCCACAGATAGCTGGTTGTGAGTCCCTACTTGTGAAATGGGGCCATGGGGTTCAGAAGGGCTTGCTGCTTATATACCTGGCTCCCTGCCGCATAGCAGCTGCCCTGCCTGAGCTACTCGACGTGATAGCCACGGTGGTGGTTGACACACCCAGGCTTTTGGTCATGGGTGATTTCAACCTGCCATCTGTTGGTGAAACGTCTGAGTTGGCTCGGGAGTTCTTGGCTTCCATGACGGCCATGGACCTAACCCAGTTAGTTCATGGCCCCACACATGAGGGAGGACACACTCTAGATTTGATTTTTGTCTCTGGCCAGTGGTTGAGTGGTCTTGATATAGGGGATGTAGTCATTAAACCCTTGTCATGGTCAGATCACTCACTCCTTCACCCAGACCTCCATACCGCTTCCCCACGCCGCAGGGAGGTGGAACCAGTTAGATGGATCCGCCCCAGGCACCTGATGGACCTGGACAGGTTCCAGACAGAGCTTGGGCCACTTCCTGATGATCTAGCCCTCAACTCGGCTGAGGACCTGGTTGCCGCCTGGGATAGGGCGGCTGGTGGGGCCTTGGACCGAGTTGTGCCTTTGCGGCCTCTGACTCGGCTCCGATCCCACCCGGCTCCCTGGTTTACTGAGGAGCTGAGGGAGATGAAGCACCAGAAAAGACACCTAGAGAGCGGTTGGAGGGCCAGTCTCTCTGAATCTGACCGAACACTGGTAAGGTCGCATATTAAGACCTACCTAGTGGTGATAAGAGTGGAAAAATCTAATTATTTTTCCGCTCTTATGACATCATCAGAGAATCATTCAGCGGCCCTGTTCAGGGTGACCCATTCCTTACTCCATCAAGAAGCGCGGGAGGATCCCCTGGAAGGCAGGGCTGAGGATT
Organism: Diadophis punctatus similis; assembly: GCA_023053685.1. Taxonomy (NCBI): domain Eukaryota; kingdom Metazoa; phylum Chordata; class Lepidosauria; order Squamata; family Dipsadidae; genus Diadophis; species Diadophis punctatus. Next base: position 39,488,367 of record JALIGW010000005.1, on the reverse strand, counting down.
TTGGACGATATCTGCATGACAAAATCGCTCAGATTCAGGGGGAACTGGACTCCAACTGGGTGGATACGGACGCGGTGACAGGGAATAGTCTTGAGAATGTTATCTGGGAAGAGTTTGACTCGGTGACCCCTGAGGATGTGGACAAGATTCTGGGGAGGCTCAGTGCGGCCACATGTTTATTGGATCCGTGTCCCTCCTGGTTAGTGCTGGCTTCCCGGGAGGTTACACGAGGCTGGCTCCAGGGAATTATTAACGCTTCTTTGGGGGAGGGTTACTTCCCCACGGCCTTGAAAGAAACGGTGGTGAGGCCTCTCCTCAAGAAGCCCTCCCTGGACCCAGCAATTCTAGCTAATTATCGCCCCGTCTCCAACCTTCACTTTGTGGCGAAGGTTGTTGAGAGTGTGGTCGCACGACAGTTTCCCCAGTACTTGGAGGAATCATCATATCTAGATCCATTCTAGTCGGGTTTCAGGGCCGGGCACAGCACGGAAACGGCATTGGTCGCATTGGTTGATGATCTCTGGAGGGCTCGGGACAGGGGTTGTTCCTCTGTCCTGGTCCTATTAGACCTCTCAGCGGCTTTTGATACCATCGACCATGGTATCATGCTGCACCGGTTGGAAGAGTTAGGGATAGGGGGCACCGTCTTTCATTGGTTCTCTTCCTTTCTCTCCAACTGGTCGCAGTTTGTGTTGGCAGGGGGGCAGAGGTCGTCCTCGAGGCCTCTCACATATGGAGTGCCCCAGGGGTCCATTCTCTCACCCCTTCTGTTCAACATCTATGTGAAGCCGCTGGGTGAGATCATCCGTGGCTTTGGGGTGAAGTACCATCAGTATGCTGATGATATACAGCTGTACATTTCCACCCCAGGCCACCCCAATGATGCCCTTGAAGTGATGTCCCGGTGCCTGGAAGCTGTGCGGATCTGGATGGGGAGAAACCGACTCGGGCTCAACCCTTCCAAGACGGAGTGGCTGTGGTTCCCAGCATCTCGATATAGTCAGATGATTCCATCTCTGACTATTGGGGGAGAGTCTCTAGCCCCCGCCGAAAGGGTTCGCAATCTGGGTGTCCTCCTGGATTCACAGCTGTCCTTAGAGGACCATCTGACAGCTGTGACCAGGGCAGCCTTTTATCAGGTCCGCCTGATATGCCAGTTGCGGCCCTTTCTGGATTGGGATTCCCTGTGCACAGTCACTCATGCCCTCGTCACGTCGCGTCTGGACTATTGCAATGCTCTCTACATGGGGCTCCCCATGAAGAGCACCCGGAGACTCCAGCTGGTCCAGAATGCAGCCGCGTGGGTGGTTTCGGGGGCTAATTGGCGCTCCCATATAACACCCCTCCTGCGCAAGCTGCACTGGCTTCCGGTGGTCTACCGGGTGCGCTTCAAGGTGCTAGTTACTACCTTTAAAGCGCTCCATGGCATTGGACCTAGGTATCTCCGAGACCATCTGCTGCCACAAACTGCCTCCCATCGACCAGTGTGCTCCCACAGAGAGGGCCTCCTCGGGGTGCCATCAGCCAAGCAGTGTAGGTTGGTGACACCCAGGGGGAGGGCCTTCTCTGTGGGAGCATCCACCCTCTGGAACCAGCTTCCTCTAGATTTAAGAACTATTCATGACCTGGCCACCTTCCGCCGTGCCCTCAAGACGTACTATTTTTATCAAGCCAGGCTGGCATGAAAAAGTTTTTGGGGTTTTTAAGATTTTATCAAATTTTAATTGTATTGTCTTAAATCAGGGCCACATCTAATATTTTCTTTTAAATGTATACATATTTTAATGTTTATATTGTGTTTTTACTTGGCTGTTCACCGCCCTGAGTCCCCTGGAGAAGGGCAGTATATAAATTTAATTATAAATAAATAAATAAATAAATAAATAAATAAATAAATAAATAAATAAATAAATAAATAAATAAATAAATAAATAAATAAATAAATAAATAAATAAATAATTTACATTTCAAGGAGAGCTGCTTGGCGTTCAACAAGAAAATATCTTGTTTCCATTCCTCCAATCCTTGAATGGTTTTCTCAGGAAGAAAACAATAGTAGTCTGCACATATTTAAAGGGAATCTTTCATGTTAATCTTAGCATGGGGATAGGAGAAAGTGATTGGCCACAACTAACCCCACATGAATAATATGGATGTAATTCCCAACCATGCCAATGGAACTTACTTCCATGTTGGGTATTCTGGGTCTAAATGCTAATGCTGAATCATACACAGAGGCTCGGAGAGTCTTCATTGTTTCTTTGAAGAAGCGATTGTATTTAACCACAATATTAATACTAATAATTAAAGAGCAGATCTCTGCTCTGTAGGGGCAGCTGTGTTATGCCAGGAAGGGACGTATGTGTGAAAGGACAAGGGATGGGGGTGGGGAGATGGATGCTTTTATAAAGATCAGCAGTTCTCTGTGCTTTTATCCCAGCAAAGATTACATTTCACTCCCAGGGGCCTCTGCTGCCTCAGATCCTTTTCAGACTCTGTTGCTGTGGCACAGTAGATAGTTTTGGGTGTCCTTTCATTTTTTTTTTCTTGACAGTATTAAATATATGCCCCAGTGAGCCATAAATCAGCAGTTTATCAGAAAATAAATCATATCTGTAATAAGGGACCACTTCCTTTTAATTGGACAGTGCGTTAAATTAAACAGATATACTTCCTCAAAGAATACAAAAATATGTCAGCTTGACTTCTTTAGTGAATTTTAATTTTCAACCACCATTTCTTTCAAAGAAAGGCTTCTTCCCACTGCCACCTCTGTCCAGCAAAAAATTATATTCCAACTGAATTATTTGCTGACTTTTATAGGTTATTGTGTTCCCTCTGCTTTATCTTTTTTTCTTGTTCTGTAGCATAGCTAGCCCTTTCTCTAGGTTTTGAATTCATTTCTGTGCAAATGATTCTCTTTGTGTATAAGTATTTCCATGACCAAGCTCACGTGTTCACATGAAATGGAAGTATTTGTGGCCAGGCGTGATTATATGTTTGTGATAGAAACTGTAGGAAGACTATGGGATCGTAAAACATATGTGAAGCATAAAATAGCCCACTCTACTTAGCATATAAATATTCACGTCAGCCAGATAGCTAGTTACAGTATTCCAAATCATGCATTAATGTAATTTCCCTTGTATTATTTTAATGGAAATTTAAGTATGCAAAAGGCTTTGCAGCTTTCTATCTTAACCTGTGTAATTTCTGCCCCTACTACCAGTACCATTGTTTCAGTAGGCTTGTCTGGGGCTCCCATTGTAAGCCTGCTGAGTAACAATGTGAAACTATCTGTCTTAAACCAGGTCTAACATTTGAGAGCTGCTTCATGGTTTATTATGAAAACACATATGTGTGAATCTCAGGCTGATGCACTCTTCTCTACTGACCTCTGCTACCCTCCTTCTCACTTGAGGTCTAAGTATGAAAAGCTATTGCCTGTAAAAAGCCATAATTCTCCATTTCCTTTTATTTATTTTATTGACTTGCAAAGACATTTAAATGTGAGAAACTGCTTTGTGCAAACCATAGCTAAGTTAAACCAGGATATGAGGCCGGTGTTTAATCTTGGCTTGATATTCTAGCTTGTTATCTATTTTGTATCCCAACTGCAGTTTCCTATACTCATATACAATACAAAATTGACTTTTTAATGGAAGCTTCTGACAGCTATGTTTTTAAATAATAGAAAAACAGGTCTTACTCATTTCACTTGTATAGGAAACTTACAGAATCAAATTTTTTAAAAGGTGATGGCAGATGCATTTACTTTTGACATTTTGAAATTAAGACCACTAGTTTCACTATATTATTGTTCAGTTATCTTCTATTATTTGCACAGCTCAACTCCTTTTTATTGATCTTTGCTTTGAAATGTTGAAAAAATGCTGAGGAAGCTCACTAATATTAAAAGGGAGGTGGAATTATTCTAGAAAATCATTTCTCTTGACATTTCCTAAAGATTGCTCTTCCCCCCCCCCCCCTCTAATGAAGTCCTTGTGTTGGGATTTATAAATAAGAATTAAAAGCTCGGTATCTGCCTTGACCATTTTTAACAGGCTTCCCCAATTTGTGACCTTCCAGATAAAGTGGCATGATGACTCCCATGGTGACTGGAAATTCTAGGAACTATAGTAGGGGTCAGATTGAAGAAAGTTAAATTAGTGAAAATGAAACTGGCATTGAATCAACTTTTACCGGTTTACCATCCTATCTGTCTCTTTTCTTTCAAGGAACACCCTCTCCCGCTTCCCCAAATAAACCAGCAACAGATTTCTAAGGACATTAAAGATAATGAGCCGAGGTGGCGCAGCAGTTAGAGTGCAGTACTGCAGGCTACTTTAGCTGACTGTGATCAGCAGTTCAGCTGTTCAAATCTCACTGGCTCAGGGTTGACTCAGCCTTCCATCCTTCGGAGGTAGGTAAAATGAGGACCCAGATTGTTGGGGGCAATATAAATATACATTGCTTACTGGTGTAAACCACTTGGAGAGTGCTTGCACTATGAGGCGGTATCTAAGTCTCACTAATAAATAAATAAATAAATAATCTTGATCCTGAACAAGAGCAGAAAGGATTCAGAAATGGCACCTTAAGAATTCTTTTTACAGTTCCTCAAAGACAAGTGTTTAGTGGTAAAGATTCTTGCTAATTTATTATTAATGTATTAAGGCTTCTGTGATTTACAGTATAACAAGAAAGACTTTGAGCAGTTTATATACCATTCTAGAGCAAGAAGGTTAAAAACAGTAACTCACAGCAAAATAAAATAAAAATAAAAAAATTAATCCAATAGACATTTCCAGTAAATTTTTGTAACAGAGGATTTAACTAATCACAAAACATATCTAACAAGTAGCAAAATCATTTTGAGGTTGATAATGATAAGCAAAGAATCCCATTCCTCACACATGTAGGACATGATATCACCAACTGCAAACATTTAACTTCCCAAGAAATGATATGCAATTCCCAAACATTAAAAGATTGCACACTCTTAAATTTGTGTTTCCAATTGCGGCTATACAGATACTTCAGGAAATCTCACAAGCAAAGCATGAAAACATCTCCCAGTAATTCCTTCTTATGTGTTTCCTACAGTCCCTTAAACTCCTCTATGTGTTGTTTCCTTCCCAAAACTAGTGCAGCACTCTAAAATTTTATGCTTGGCTGTTTCCATAAGTAATGCTAATAGACCTACGTTTCTTCTCAGCTATTTTTGCAGCTCAGCAGAATGGGCTAGTGAGGTTTTGTGTGAAATGGGTGGGGGGTCTCAGTTTGATAAAGGAAATACGTTTGCAGTGGCTGAAAAGAAGACTTTAGCCTAATTTAAGATGAGGCATAACATCCAGAAATTTTGCCAACCCCTACCCCGCACCATCTACCCCGCACCATCGTGCCAACCATCCCTGTCCTTCTGTCCTATTGTCTAAATTTACCTATACATACTTTGCTTTTGTTTATGTTTATGTTTATATCATACCTGTTATCTTGTACACATGTTGACAAAATAAATAAATAAAATAAATAAATAAATAAAAAATTACTCATTGACTATCACAGCACCTCACGCTTTTGAGACAAGCCACAAAATGAAGAAAACCAGATAAATACCAGCATCACTGTCAGGATTATTTGAATTTTAAGCAATATGTGCTTTGCCTTCTCCACATATCAATTTCTGGATATTCACTACTTCCTGCTTTACTGCAGTCCCTGCAGTACTGTCTTTACCAAAATGCTTTCTTTGTCCTACCCTCTAAATCAGTGGTTCTCAACCTTCCTAATGCCGCGACCCTTTAATACAGTTCCTCATGTTGTGGTGACCCCCCAACCATAAAATAATAAAATTATTAGGAAATTCATGGGTGGGTTCTAACTTACCTCGCTGCCGGTTCGCTTCCTCCTGCGCTGCATGGCCGCGCCTCGAGTGCCCTTTGCACGCGCACGATGCGCAGTACCGAATTTTTTTAATGCAAAAAAAAGAGCCAAAAACAAGATGGTGACACATGCGCAGTGCCGGAAATTCGGCTTCTGCACATGCTCAGAAGTTCCCATGGTACAGATTTTTTTTTGCAGTAGTCTATTTGCATGTGGGTGGACCCGCCTGGAGACGGATAGAGAAGTGGTGTCTCGGTTCTGAAGACCATCAGAAATATGTGTTTTCCGATGGTCTTAGGCGACCCCTGTGAAACAGTCTTTCGACCCCCAAAGGGGTCACGACCCCCAGGTTGAGAACCACTGCTCAAAATGCTTCCCTTCCTTCCCACTTCTTCCTTTTTCATTCTCTCTTAATTTTAAATTAATTTGGTGCAGAGCTAAGCAGAAGCCACAATCAGAGCAACTTGCTTTCCTCAGGGTAGCTCTAAGTTTTTGTTGAAGCCTTTCAAAGGCTGGGTGGTGGCTGGCTTCTTGCAAAGACAGAGGAAAAAAATAGATGCCATTATCAGCATTTGGCACTAAAGAGACTGCAGGTTCTCTGCAGACAGATCTGCACACCTAATAGAACTTTTGGAGATTGCTGCTTTTATTAGGTCTAGTCTTCTCTTTATGAAAAAAAGAGTTGCTACCAGGAAGACTCAATAAGCTTCAAAAGATACCTTTACTGGGCAGGGGTCCTGTTTATCCTTCTGATACTGCTGGGTTTCCATTCCCTTCAGTTCCAACCAATGTAATTCCATTCCTACCATTTTATTTTGTGTAGTGCCAAACTTTCCATCAGTTCCCAGTGGTTTATAACAGTAAGGCAGGGGCGGGTTCCTAATTTTTTTACTGCCACTCTGTGAGCATGGCTTATTTTGTGGGTGTGGCTTGCCAGCCATGTGACCAGGTGGGCGTGGGCCTCGGGAGCTTGGCAATGCAGCCCCCCGCAGCGGGAGCAGCAAGACCACGGCAGCGGTTCTTCTAGGAGGCTCCGTCCGGCCTGAATGCTTCTCCCCATTCGATGATCTTAGGCTCCTGCCGCCCGTTCCCCCTCCCTTCAGCAGCTCAAGAAGCCTCGAATGTGCAAAAATGCCTGGGATCATCACCACGCGTTCGTGGCTTCTCGGACTGCTGAAGGGAGGGGAACTGAGATAAGTCCTGCCGCCCGTTCCCTCTACCTTCAGCAGCTCAAGAAGCCTCAGACGTGCGAAAATGCCTAGGATCATCACCGCGCATTCGTGGCTTCTCGGACTGCTGAAGGGAGGGGAATGGAAATAGCTCCTGCCGCCCGTTCTTTCAGCGTCTCACGCGCTCCCTCAGCCATCCTCCCCTGCTTGGACTCACTGTGGGGTAGGAAGGCAGCGCATGCGCAGTGCCGGAAGCTTGGCTTCTGGGCATGCGCAGAAGAAATTTTTTTAAAAATAAAAAAAAAATTTTTTTTTAAATGGCAGTGCCCAGGCACCGGCAACCGACCGCACCAGTACTGTGACATCACCAGTGGGCCGCTACCGGTGCTATAGAGTGGACCGCACCGGTAGGAACCCACCACTGCAGTAAGGTAACAATACACAATAAAAGTAAAACATATCCACAGGTATATCAGTTACATTAAAAGTTCATCATTAAATCATGGAGCCATACAAAAGACCATGATTTCACTGTAAATACAGATAGATAGCGTCATCCTAACTCATCCCTGGATGCTCTCCAGAAGAGCACAAACTTTTAGAAGATTGCCTCGAAGTCTAGACTTGTTCCTAAGACGCTTCTGTTCTGCAAAAAACTGGAATTATTACCCCTCCCCAAATATTCTGGCCTCCACCCCTCCCTTTACCTTATGAAAGTAAGATCCCTAACAGTTTTCCTAGGAAGACTATTGAACATGTCTGTTCCAGCTGGAAGCCTGAACTGAAAGCCATATATAATTTCATATATTAAAACAAGTACTTTGAATATACAAAGAACCCTATTGGCAAATGATGTAGGATCTGATGTACAACTTTAATATGCAAGCAAGACCACTTACACTTGTCCCAGATGCAGTTTCTGAGGATATTTCAAAAGCAGCTGCATGTAACGTATACTGCAGTAGTCCAAACAAGTAGTAGATTTACCACTGTAAGATCTTCCTGCTGTAGCAAAGGCTCTACTGGCCATGGCTTCCACCTGCCCATCCAGCAGTAACTGTAACTGCAAGATGATCACAATTCATGGACCTGTTCCCTTGCAGATAATGCTTCTCCATCAGGTGTCAATGTTGTAGCTAACAAAGAAGCAGAATAAACAAACAGCAACTCTGTCTTGCTAGAGTTGGTTCCATCCAGGACTCAATAGCCTCCAGACTTAGGGCAACACTTCACCAGCATTGCCAACATGACTCAAGTGGTATGGTATCCAGGGGTGGATTGCTCTCTTACCTCGCTACCGGAGCTCTGCGCGTGCATTGGCTACGCGCGTGCGCCTTCTCGCGCGATTTTGCTTCCACACATGTGCGGAAGCAAAATATCAGTGAAATCTTGCGAGGAGACGCGTGCTTGCACGTCCCCTTGCAAGATTTCACCGAGATTTTGCTTTCGCGCATGCGCAGAAGCAAAAAAGCCCAAAAATTTGGCACCGTATTTTTGCTGGCCGTTATTGGTATTGTAGAGTGGGCCACACCAGTAGGAACCCTTCACTGATGGTATCATACAATATGGTTGAGATTACTACATTCTGAATTGATGGTCTGCTTCTCTAGTGGCTTTATGTAAATACTAATAAGTAGCATCAAACTCCATGGCAGATTCAGAAGTATACAATGGTTGATGGCACTGATAGATCTAATAGGATTGTGAAGGATACACTACCCCATCTAGATCTCTATAAAGATCATTCAACAAGGTAACTAGTTGTGTCCCATGACATAAACGCATACCTGAACACTAACTGAAAGGAGTGTAGATAATCAATTTCTAGAATATTTGGCAGCTGGACACTCAGCAATAATTGTCAAGTATAACTTATTCAAGGAGGACTTCTTTAAAAACTAAACATTACAATCAATCAACTCAACTGTAGGCCCAGGTGGCAGAAGTCATGCCAGAAAGCACTATGTCCAATTCATCAAAGTCCACAGTCTAGACCAGGGGTCTGCAACCTGTGGCTCTGGAGCCACATGCAGCTCTTTTGGCCCTCTGCTGCGGCTCCCTGTCACCCTGCCATAATTTTTTATGGGTCAGAAATGGTCTAACCGCAGCAAAGAACAAGGTATAATTCCCTCCATAGCAAGATATGCTCCAAGACCAAAAGAAATCCAACATATGGCCACCGGAGAATATATAGTCAGAGATTACCTGAGATAACCTCTCCATGGAAACACCTGTTTGCCATGGAAACTATGCATTCTGGCATTTTCTGGTCCTTTTCACAGAGCATAAAGATTGGAGTTACCTGCACCAAAAGCTAAACCAATTCTCACATGAGCTCCAAGTCTCATGGAACAATTCCACTTGGCTGCAGGATAGCCAGGTTACCAGCATGATCCTACAACTGCCCTTTTAGATTAGGCCAGGTTTTAATACAGAGACACTCATATCCTTCATTTTAAAAGTGGAGCCCTGCTCATATATTAAATATCCTTCAAAATCAGCACCGCCCTTAATTGATATTGATGTTGGTGTAGGACCCCAAATTTGGGATTGAAAAATCTCTGAGGGTAATACCGCCAATTTCATCCGAACAAGTTTTGGTATTACACACCAGACTTGTTCAGCTACCATGAGGTCATGGTTTAATGAGGTCTTACTACAAGTAGGCCTGGCATTATTTGTATTGCAGTTACTCAAAAGACTACAGACTCCTCATTTGTGTTATATACTTGGATGGTATAGAAATACTTTATACATATTTGCCCATGTGAAGTGGCAATAAGTTGATGGCTCTACATTCATAGGTTGCTGATATAAAAGAGATGACTTTTTAACATTTACAACTGTTTCTGAAGATAAAACCATACACCAGATTAATAATCAATTCCATTCATCTGGAGAACGCCTTGTGTTTGCTCAGCCATCTGCAGCTTGTAAAATAAATTTATGTAATGCACTTTTATATTCCATTTAGGCAGCTCTGAAGACAAGGAGTAAATCCATGAAATGAACTCTTTTCTTTCTTTTTTAAAGTAAAAAATGGCCTTGATTTCTGCTCTCCTAGACTCCTTTCTCAGCCATAGTCAACAAGCATAGTTAACAAGCAAAACCGAAGTGTCATTTCCCACACACACACACACACACACACACACACACACACACACACACACACGTTAATACCTTATTCCCAAATTCCCAATTTCAGCATAGGTTATAGAAGTGATAACCTTTGACTAAGCATTTACAGAGCTGATATTATTTTAGAGCTACCTCTGACTTCAAATGCACGGAATTGCTGACATCACCTATGGGTGTCCAGACTTCCAACTTTTCCATCTCACAATCTGTCTATATTTTTTGGGATTATTTCCTTTTGTTCTCAATGGCAATTTTCCAAGCAAAATCTCACTGGATTGTGTTCAGTCTCTGAGTCTAATCTTTTCTATTCCCTATGGATGATTTATCGCGCCTGACTGGTACTGCCCTTGGTGACGGAAGCTGATAACTGTTGATTTGCTGCAAGAAAGGGTGGCATTTTTGTCTTTGTGTTCAGAGCACTGTGTTCAGACACATTTCCATTTGTTTTATGTAGTGTACCTGTTTATTTATTTATTGGATTTCTGTGCCGCCTTTCTGTCCTTACACCCGTTCACAACAATCTAATACAATATACAATTAATAGAACAAGTGATAAGTGGAATTGGATAGGTTTCTTTCAGCAGAGACAGGCCAGGGAAAGTAGAATCAGTAGATGGATAATAGAATATATTAATAGAGACAAAAACCCTACTATATTTTAAGCTATATCCTCAGAAAGAAAGAAAACCTCTCAGAAGTATTATTATATTTATTTATTTATTCGGCTTTCTTATATGCCGCCCAACTCCCGAAGGACTCAACGATTATATACATAATCGTTGCATATATTTTTACACATCGATATTTTGTTTCTCGCAGATCTTATTCTGCATTTACTGATTCTGATTTTGTAAATCCCTGAATTATTGGTTTCAAGTGGTATTGCTTATCCTAAACCATTTAAAAAAACATGGGTGGTTTGCTTACTTGTATTTAAATTAATCTGTGTTATTACAGTTGCTAACATTTTAAAAATAATATCTGAAAAGAAGATAAACTTAAATTTAAGTCAGTCCAAAATTATAGGATCTATGCCAAACATTATTTTTTAAAAAACATGTATTTAAGGGAAACCGCTGCCTTCCATTCAGGTGAACCTACCACATTTGCATCTGATGTACAAGTGTATGTTTGTAAAACTCTAAACTGGGTGAGAATGGTTTTCAGGAGCTAGATTGTTTTATCTGGTGGATCAGTCCTATCTCAACAGTTCCTTGTGTATGGAGTGGACGCAGGTCATACCACAAGCATGTTTAGAAGAAGATGTAAGTAGGGGCTAAAATATTAAGATAGTGGACAAAAATAGCAGAGGAAGTTTCAAACTGCTTTTTTCCTCTTTTTAGATCAAAGAAACATTTACCTATCACTGATCTTAATCTTGTCCTCACTAATCATTCTGTAAAAGCAATACACATCTAATAACTAAAGCACATATGAGTTTCCAAGTACCATTAATGCTGCTACATATGATTCCACTTGTCTACATATAATTGAATGAAATTTAAATTCCTGAAAATTTGAATATAGTAGAAAAAATGATAGACTCTTCTTGCATTTCAGTATCCTCGAGAAAACCCTGAAATTTCCCATTTGTCTCAAGTTTAGAATCTGTCCTGGGACAGAAGATCAATTCATAATCATCTTTACTAGCTGTAAAAAGTCTAAGGAACATACTATACCAGCAGGCAATTTGAGTGGATAAAAATAAGAATAAAAAGCATGGAATTATGCAGAAACTAATCATTTTACTTTGCTCACTATTGGTCTTTTCTACCCAAGCTTTGGCTATGCTTTTATCTAAAAAACAAAACATCACAGACAGGGCAAGCGCAATTTGGGGTAATGCGCATTGAGGATTATGCAAAACACAGAGACCACCTAAACATGCTTAACTCTAATGTAGCATGTTAAAAAGGTTTGCTACAGATGTTTGCTGCTATTTCTCTACTTTTAATATACTTTCGAAGCTTCTTTTTCTGTTTCTGCACCAATCTATAAATCCTGATCAGATAGCAGATGATAAGGAATTAAAGCCAAATGGACAACCAGCCTAATCATGCTCCCAAGGGAACTGTACAACATAAAGTAGTTAGAAGTAATCTATCTCTCTGTCTCTTTCTTTCTCTCTCTTCATCCTTTAACTACTAACATGCAATTAAAGTAGATATCTATGTATATACAATGTGGGCACTAAGTGGCCTTTCTCAAATTCTCCATATTTGTGCATAGACAAATTCCCCTATGAACTATGTCCATAGTTCATAGTTCATTAGAACCTGCACATGTAGAAGGAACCATTCAAATGAAATAGTACCATTACCTTGAATGACACCATGCCCCTCCTTCCCATTCCTAAGTATATGGCCCAACAATGTTTGGAATGCAAAGTGCTACTTGGCTATAGGCTAAGGAACTCTTCTCATGTAACATCAGGGGTGGGTTCCTCCCAGTTAGGACCGGATCACCCGAACCGGTAGCGACCTGCTGGTGATGTCACTGTCGGTACCGTTTCGTGTGCGCCACCATCTTTTTTGTGGATTTTCCCCTTACGCGGCTTGAAAAAGAACCCGTCCACCCGCCCGCGGGTGAATACCGACCTTTATTTCTTCGCCCAAAGCACAGCTGATGAGCTCCTCAGTTGTGTTTCGGGCTAATTCCTTCTTCTGAGCATGCGCGGAAGTGAATCGCATGAGGGGACATCGCAATGCAAACCGGTGGCGAAGGTAAGAGGAACCCACCCCTGTGTAACATGATGGTCTTTGAATGTACTTGAAACAGTAAGAAAAGAGGACAGTTCATAGCATTGGATTTTCCACTTTCTTGCTCTCTCTTCCTTTTTCTCAATTTCTCTTACTCTCTCTCTCTCTCTTTTATTACAAAAATAAAAGAGACTTTGAAATATTAAGAGATAGTGGGATTAAAGCCCTCTCCTGCTAGACCTAGTACTTCCTCCCTGTTAATTTTCACTTGATTAGAATTCTTTTTGAAGTATTTAAATATGGACAATAGGAAAAAGGGAGGGTGAAGTTATTGAATATCGGTTAAACTGTATTAATATAAGCTCAGTTCCTGCTTTTATATAGATACCTCATATATATGTATGGTCTCCACTGGGTATAAAGTCTCTTCCTCTACCTCAATCATTCTTTTATAAATCCCCGGCTTAAAATTTAAATGCTTGGAAAAAGTTTTTCAAACTGTGAAAAATTTGATTTTGCTTCACTTTTTAAAAAAACATAAAAGACACGTTGCTAATGCTCAATTTGTGAAGCAGCAAGTATTACACAATTGCTCTCCCATTGCCCTGAAGGAAATTTTGATGGAAAATTTGAAGCCAAGAGGTTATCAAGGAGTTTTAGGGCAACTGTTTGTAGAAGGGAAGAGGGAGGTGCTTACATATCTTAATTGAGCATATAGATGGAAGCAATTGCTGCCAGAAAATAACACTACTATTCTCTTCACCTCTAATACAGGAAAACGAAGCATTTTTCATTCAATGACTGCTAAAGCTTTGCGTATACAGTTGATCAGCACAAAATCCTGGATCTTTTGCTTCTTCCTCTTTTGACAGACAGCAACAGGCATCCTTGTCGAGGCCATTTTGCATGTTCTATGGATGTCCTATAGATCAGGGGGTCTCAAACCTTGGCAACTTTAAGACTTGTGGACTTCAACTCCCAGAGTTCTTCAGCCCAGCTTTGCACAAGTCTTAAAGTTGCCAAGGTTGGAGACCCCCTGCATGGATCATCTGCTGTGAGTGAAGCCATTCTACTGGAAGCTTTCTGTAAAAATAAGTTCTTTAATAAACCAGATTTCAATGTGTCTACTCAGATATATAAATCCATTCTATAAAGAGAGAGAGAGAGTGAGAGAGAAACACACATTAAGAACTGCATTTTGATTTACAATGCAAGACTTTTAGCATCAGATTGAAACTATATAACTGAGTCCGGAAATCTTTGATTGACTTAGATGTCAGGAAATAGATTTACGATATTTATATATTAAAATGCTCATTTGCATTTTAGGATTATAGCAAGCTGATTTAGACAAGGTAGCTCAGAGGTCCTGTCACTTTTTTGGAGGGGGCTTTTATTGATCCAATATGCATGCATGTATTTATTTTTGTCAGTTATTTGATCAACTTTTCTGTATTCATTTTTAAATAATATTTTGATTTACCAAGAAGCTCTAGCAGTGTCATTTGGTTTCATTAAACTATTACCATGTTAGGAAGCTGTGATTATGTCACGGGATAAATAATGCAAAGAAAAGCATCATTATTATCATCAGCTTTCCTGCTTCAACTTTGGCTTCCCCAAGCATAACATTATCCTGGCAGTGATAATCATATGCTTGTGTTTGTAGTCTTGGTCATATGACACATAACATTCATTACAAAGTCAATATGCAATCTCAGAATCAGAGAGTTAGTAAATAAGAAAGAAATTAATTTGTTTTCTTCCCTTCAATGATCTTCACAATTCTATTATCCTTGGCAGCTATTTAACTAAAACCTTCACTAGGGTCAAAATGCAACTCTGGTTCAGACCATAGCAGGGAGTGAAAGAGTTAAACTTTACACTTCCCACAGGCCACTAAATAAAAATTAAGCATAACGTGGAGGTTGGCTATTGGATTTTTCAATTCACTTAATTATTTCATATTTCCTCCATCAATGTCTCTATAGTTTTAGTGGTGAACATTTATGTACATAGAATCTTATGCTGTCCAAAAATGTGAAATACATTATGTTGAACACATTTATTTCACTTTATGGTTGCAACAATACAGAAAATAAAATCTGAAAAAGATATACACCTTGGCAGTTTTTTTCATAGATAGAGAGACAGACAGGCAGACAGACAGATTTGCATAGCTCAATCTTCCACACCTTAGCTTTTCCAGAAGTGTTGCAATACAACTGACAATT